>JAODUO010003618.1:0-11712 GCA_025642075.2 Ridgeia piscesae | reverse complement strand
ATCTTGACAGAGCGTGCGCGTTATGTAATGTGACCCGCGGCCGTGTCGATATTGTATAAAGCGATATATAACAACTCAAGGAGACGTAATTACTATGCGAGTGTTTTATGGTGTCATGATACGAGAGGATCACGTGCACGTGTTCACCGATATAATAATTGTTTAGACGCGTGTATCGGGTTTCAAATAATATATCTAAGTGGACGCGGATGATCGAAATGTGTCCACGGAAATTAACAGTTTAGCATTAACTGTAATATTAATGATGATAATAATAATAATACAGGGATTAAAGTGGCCGAATATAAATATTATAAATAAAATAAACAGGTTTCCTCACCCGGATATGGACAAGGAATGTATGACAGAGGGGCGTCCACTCATAAGGGGCTGGCGGTCAGAACAGCCCACTGTCCAGTGTCATGTTAGACGACTGGCCAGCTGCCGTTTGTCAAAGTTCGTGGTTAATTAATGGCTATGTTGGCGCACCCGGAACTGAAACGTCACGAGATAGCCTGTGGACGGAAACGATAGATTACCGGTAGGTGGGTGCAGTGGTCAGCTAGAGATGACCCCTCTTAACCCGCTGTGTCGTTTACACGTTACACGCGCGAACGCATTCACGCGAACCTAAGTTGACCGTTCAACAACGGAATTCCCGATTCTATCAACGGCGAGCCTTGAGTTGTCGTGGCCACTTAACCGGACGCGATCGCTATACGGCGTAGTTGGGGATAACGTCACCACTCGAGAGAGTATAGGCTTACACGACAACCGGCTTGTAGATGCTACGAGTGTTTAATTTGATATGCATCTTATTTGTACAGAGAGATACGCGGGACATTATGATGTGTACCCAATAAATACGATGGTCCGGTAACGCGGGTAAACAACATGACGCCGCGGTCCCGCAGTGACGCGCTGTTGGTAGAACCGTCCAAATGGTCGTAAATTACGTTTATGTAGGGTGCCAGTGAAAACACAAGGAACGACGTCCAGAAGGCCACATCTGCCGGCCGACGGTTGCCAGTCTAACCAGCGATCGCTGAGTTTATACACACGGCGGCCAAGACAAACAGCGCGCAGTCGAGACGTCAATCAAGAGAACGTTGTGTAAACGTGTCCTACACAGTTCTTGTACACGTGAGCGCACTCACAGTGGTGTAGCATAAGAGGTTGTTCGCGATGAGTGCTTCAGGTATCGCGTCTTGCCAAAGCAGGTATGCGTGGCTACTCTGGTAGTAAAGGAAACTAACCGTGGTCCTTGCACGAGTGCCTTTACTACAGATACTTTATACAACGTGTCGTCTGTGCATTCGATAGAGGTGTTATAGACGTGCACTGGACGGCATCAAACGCAATGACGACAACACATATCGCTATGTCGTCATTCAATGCATTATAGATGTATCATAGACGTGCACTGGACGGCATCAAACATAATGAGTATAACACATATCGCTATGTCGTCATCCAACGCATGCTAAATGTGTTATAGACGTGCACTGGACGGCATCAAACATAATGAGTACAACACATATCGCTATGTCGTCATCCAACGCATGCTAAATGTGTTATAGACGTGCACTGGACGGCATCAAACATAATGAGTACAACACATATCGTATGTCGTCATCCAACGCATGCTAAATGTGTTATAGACGTGCACTGGACGGCATCAAAATAATGAGACAACACATATCGCTATGTCGTCATCCAACGCATGCTAAATGTGTTATAGACGTGCACTGGACGGCATCAAACATAATGAGACAACACATATCGCTATGTCGTCATTCAACGCATGCTAAATGTGTTATAGACGTGCACTGGACGGCATCAAACATAATGAGAACAACACATATCGCTATGTCGTCATCAACGCATGCTAAATGTGTTATAGACGTGCACTGGACGGCATCAACATAATGAGAACAACACATATCGCTATTCGTCATCCAACGCATGCTAAATGTGTTATAGACGTGCACTGGACGGCATCAAACACAACGAGGACAACACATATCGCTATATCGCCATTCCATCACACGGCGGGCAGATTGTTGAGTAAATTCACACCCCGTCCGTACTAATTACTTCAATGCCTCATCATTTAGCATCTTTCTCACAGTTTCATTATTCATGCGTCTCGTGCGGCTTTCCTTTTTCTCACACTTTTATGGTAAGAATTCTTGACGGCGAAGTTCGCGATTATAACGGAAATGCAGTATATGCTAACGTCATCCTTCGATACTGAGTGATAAAACATGGCATTTGTCTTGTCTCCCGTCGCGAAAATCCCCATAGAGTTCTTGGGAACAAACACGCGTATCAATGGCTTGTGGGCATGGCGACCCCCTCCATGTCTCCGTCTTGACGCCAGTGCCTATTAACCGGTTCATTTGTCGCCTGAGTGCTGACGTTTCTATCCAAGTGCTGACTAAACTCGCAAACATTAACGCAATGTTCTGTTCAGTGACGAATCTGATGAATTATAGCCGCGATTGGACTGCAACGTTCGTAGCAATAAAGCATTTGCAATGCTTCGCATTTACACATTTCAACATGAACTTCAATATATCCCGCAGTACGAGTAATAATCTCACTAATTCAAAGGCCACACAGACGTATGGCGCTAGTCTATGGTGCCATAAAATATATAAATACAGTTAATATTATGGTTCATGAAAAGCGCTCGTTCATATGATCGTGTTTGTCCTACGTCGAAACCATAAGATGACGTTTATGGATATTTACTTGTCGGTTGCTTTCTTTTTAACCGTATGTATATATATATATTATATATATATTATATATATATATATATATATATATATATATATATATATATATATATTATATATATATATATATATGTTTATTTATTTATTTATTTATTTATTTATTTATTTATTTATTATTCACAACCTCTTCACTCCAAATGCTTGGCAAATGTTCATATGCAAAAACCTAGCCCAGGTGGCCACATTTGAAAACGTTGATTTACGCACTGCATCCCGGGACTGTGGCACGACCAACACGCAACTATTCTGTCCACATTTCTGTAAAATGTTACCAAGGCATTGGGTCGTAAAACAAATTCCATCACTGCCAGTTATGATGCGACATCGATACCTGCGCCGCTCTGTAGTCATGGCCCCACGCCTAAATGATGGCCCTCGTTTCTGGCAAGGTTTCAACGACAGCAACCTATCTGTGCATAGTTATCAAACAGTCGTACCTCAGTCTGCTCGTTACAAACACTGTTCACTTTCCCTGTAATCCTATACAAAATGCACCCATGAAAAACAGTTTATGTAAACTACTTCAGCAATGTCCCACGGCACCTGTCAACGCGTGATCATTATCAAAGAACTACACTCGACTACAGATGCTTACGGAGAAGTGATAAATTATAATGCTAAACACGATTAAAGTATTTTTCCACACTGTGTTATATTCATTTGTTATTATTTCACGCAAAATAAGGTAGTGTCTTGTAACAGTAACAAACTAAAAAAACACACACTCAAACGCGCGCACGCACGCACGCACGCACACACATACACACACATAAAATTATATATATATATATATATATATATACACATAAAATTATATATATATATATATATAATTTTATGTGTGTGTATGTGTGTTGTGTGTGTGTGTGTCGTGCGTGCGTGCGCGCGTTTGTGTGTGTGTTTTTTTAGTTTGTTACTGTTACAAGACACTACCTTATTTTGCGTGAAATAATAACAAATGAATATAACACAGTGTGGAAAAATACTTTAATTAATTTAATGCCAAGTAAATGAACACATTAGTTCGGCTTATATATGTATTGATATTGTGCTTATTTTCAATATATATATATAATGTGTTCATTTACTTGGCACGTTTGGTCCATATGTTACAATGAATATGACATTTCAGTTACTGTTATGTCCTCTAAAGGAAGACCACAATCGTGAAGCGTTTCCGTGTGTGTAATAGAGTCTGTGTTCTCAACCTGACGGATACAGGCAGCAGATGTGGCGGCGACTGTGTTTATCGCCCCCAGGAGGGAGGCATGGCACTCCATCGACTCGTGTCGAGTTACATTGTTTACGGCCACGCGATCCTGGACTTCTGTTTCTGTGGACGTCGTCGTACCGAGACAGACCCGAGACTCCCTCCCGAGTCCCGTCTGTTGCTGCCAGCGAGGCGTACGGGACTTTGCATCCTGCAGTCTGCCGGGACCTGTGCGGTTCCTTCCCGGTTGAGACCTACACAGCGTCTGGAGCCAAATACTTATGGAATGTTACGCACGTTTTGACTCAATGGTGACCAAAGATTATACTCCAGTTGTTGATGCAGACCAAGTGGTGTGTGAGGAGGAATAAGTGGGTATTTAATGTGGAGCAAGTGGACGTTTGATGCAGAACAAGTGGACATTTCTTTGCACACTCCTCTCGGAATTTCGACCGGAGTAGGCATAATGCGGCCAATGTCAACGCTGGCTTGAGCTCAAAATTTAGACTTGTACAGCATCAACGTATTTTTTATTAGTATATGCTAATAATGAATGAAATTAAAATCATGTAAGTAGTGTTATGACCGAGTGCCCTCCGCGACACGTACGTCGCCACGGCACGAGGCCGCTCAGAGAGTGCAACGGCCTGGGAAGGCTGAAGGAACACACGACCCAGGGGAAGGCGCTGCGTGAAACGACACAATTAAACGAGAAGAGACGTGTCGTGCTGACGTCAACGATTTCAACAAGGTTGTTACGTCCAAACCGTACCCGGTGAAACCATGTTAACGTGACACAGCTTTCTGCTGGAACTTTGGATCTGAGATGATAGACGAGAGAGTCGGGAAAATTACGCGATTGATAAAATGGCGTAAGATCACATTTGCGTTTTCCATAGGCGGCCATTATAACGTTTCCTTCATTACCTATCGAATTTAAATAGACCTGTTATCGAAAATTTCACAGAATATTTTTCATCCACTGGTAGACGTGACGTGGAAAATTCGTGAAATTATAATACCACAGGTTCACACAAGCCACGTTTAAACCTGACGCCACTTACTTTCTGCTTGTATCAGACAGTGAGATGTCGTTTTTACATCACCAATGTAAATGACACATGAATCAATACGCAGACAAACACCGACGGTCATCTGTGGTAATTTGCCAGCTCGGATGCGACGCTGCACAAACACACAAGTTCTGTCCACTTAGCAATACGTATGTCGTCACAGAAATTCGAACAACCTGCATAATGCCATTTCTGTAGGGTACTCTTTGAGTAATGGCGGACGAGCATGTCATTGTGGTCTTACATCAAATCATTAATTAATAATAACAACAAAATCGTAATTACGATCGACTGGCTAATTTTGCTAGCTAGGCAGCTTTGGTATAAAATACTCTTTCTTTGGGCAACCCCCCCAAAAAAAATACAAAGGAAAGGTTTTTTTTTATTCCACCCCCTTTTTTTGGGGGTTTTGACCGAAAAATTTTTTTTTTTTGGGGTAAGTTTAAAATTTTGGGGAAAAAGGGTTTTTCCCAACCCTTCCCAGCTTTTTTTAAGGGTACTTTTAAAATTTCAATTCCCAAAGGGTTTAAATTCAAAGAAGGTTACATCCCCTTGGTTTTTCTTTTATCCAAATGGGGAAAATTTCGGGGAACCCACAAGGGTTTTTTTTCCCCCAACCCAAAAAGATTTAACCCCCGGAAAAGGGGTTTTAAATTTTGTAAAGGTGACCTTATCCTTACAGGGATGACAACTACCCTTTGGGGTTTTAAATTTTTGCGGGAGTATAACTTACCTGGGGATAACCTTAAAAAGGTTTTAAATTTCCGTCAGGGAGAAACCCCCTTCGGGAACCCCTGCGAAGGTTTTTCAATGACCCAAAGGAGTAAAAATTTTTCCTGAAGGGGGAAATTTTTCCTTTTGAAAAAAATTTGTTTTTAAAATTTAAATTTTTGGGGGGCCAACTCCCCTTTTTTTTTTATCCTAAAGGGAAAAATAAAATTTCCAAAGAAATAATTCGAAAAATTTTTAAATTTAAAAAAAACTCCTTTTTGGGAAAACTACCTAAAAGGAAAATTTATTTTACAAAGGATGTTTTCCTGTGGGAAGTTAAAAACTTTTTAAGGGTTTGCCCTTTGCGGGTGAAAAATTTACAAAAGGGGGTTTTTTTGAAGGGGGTGTTGAACCCCTTTTTGGGGTTTTATCACCTTTCAAAAGGTAATTTACACCTTTGACGGGTAAAACCCCTTTCGACGGGTAAGTTGTACCCTTCGACAGGTAATTGTACACCCTTTGTGGGGGTTTTATCCCCTTCTGTACAAAAAGTTGATACCCCTTTTACAGGTAATTACACCTTTGTCGGTAAGTTATACCCCTTTCTGTACGGTAAATACCCTTCGCCCCGGTAATTTGAACATTTTTGCGGGTAAGTTGAAATCCTTTGACGGTAATTGTCCCTTTGTCGGTAATTTAAAACACCGCGGGTAAGGTCACCCTTCTGCGGAAATTGCACCCTTTTTCCCGGTAATTATTCCTTCCCAGGAAAATTGTACTTTCGTCGGTGGAACATCCTTTTACAGGAAATTGAAACCCTGCGGGGTGTTAACATCCCTGACAGGGGGTTCCCTTAAAAAAATTTTCCCCTTTGTAAATTTGTCACCCCTTTGAAGGTAATTTTTTAATTTTTAAAGGAAATTATCCCTTTTTTAAAAATTATCACCCTTTTAGGGGGTAAGTTAACTTTTTCGGGAAATTGATCATCCCGTCAGGGTAATGCCAATACTCAAATTTAATATCGTTAACCCTCAGTATCTGGTTTTTGGAACCCGGTTCCCATAAAAATTCCAGAACCCGTTTAAAATGTAAAATGTTAACAATCAAACCCGGCGGTTTACTTCTTTACGGAAACTGGGCCCGGACAAGATTTACCGTTACAACTGGGGTTTCCAATGGAAACCCCCCCCCCTCAATTGATAAAAAGCCTTTTTTTTTTTCCAACGCAAAAACTGGAAATTAACCCCCTGCCCACCTCAAACAAATTTTCCCCCCGGTTTTAACTGGGGTCCTCAGCGGGTCCGGGGTTTCAATTACGGGGGCTCACGCGCTCGAATTTGAAGACCCCATCCGAATCCCCTCAATAACAATCCCCAAACCGGTGGGGGGGGGGATTTAAAAGCAGGGGGTAGGCCAACCCCCTTTGAGCTCCGACACACCGGGAACCCCCGCGCGCAATTTCCCGTGGTGGGCCCCCCCGAAGCCCCGGAGCTGCGCAGGGCGCAAGTGCCGCCATGTTTCGGGGGCCTTATCGAATCCCGACGATCGGGGCCCCGGCGCGGCCCCTACCCGGGGGCACGGCGGCCTGCCTAGGGTCGCCAAAATGTGTGAACCCCATCCACCCGTCCCCCGGAAAAGGGGTGAACGCGCCTTTAAGAAAATTTGTAAAAATTTTAAAATTGAGTACGGCGTGAGTGGTTGGTCAGTCGGGGTGGGGGTGGGGTGCCAAGGCTTTCGTCTCCCGTTACAGGACTCGTACAGAGGTCACGAGTGGACCGCCGAGAGGTATTCTGGGTAGGCTACATATGGACATGCCCAAAGAAAGAGTATTTTATACCAAAGCTGCCTAGCTAGCAAAATTAGCCAGTCGATCGTAATTACGATTTTGTTGTTATTATTAATTAATGATTTGATGTAAGACCACAATGACATGCTCGTCCGCCATTACTCAAAGAGTACCCTACAGAAATGGCATTATGCAGGTTGTTCGAATTTCTGTGACGACATACGTATTGCTAAGTGGACAGAACTTGTGTGTTTGTGCAGCGTCGCATCCGAGCTGGCAAATTACCACAGATGACCGTCGGTGTTTGTCTGCGTATTGATTCATGTGTCATTTACATTGGTGATGTAAAAACGACATTCACTGTCTGATACAAGCAGAAAGTAAGTGGCGTCAGGTTTAAACGTGGCTTGTGTGAACCTGTGGTATTATAATTTCACGAATTTCCCACGTCACGTTACCAGTGGATGAAAAATATTCTGTGAAATTTTCGATAACAGGTCTATTTAAATTCGATAGGTAATGAAGGAAACGTTATAATGGCCGCCTATGGAAAACGCAAATGTGATCTTACCCCATTTTATCAATCGCGTAATTTTCCCGACTCTCTCGTCTATCATCTCAGATCCAAAGTTCCAGCAGAAAGCTGTGTCACTTAACATGGTTTCACCGGGTACGGTTTGGACGTAACAACCTTGTTGAAATCGTTGACGTCAGCACGACACGTCTCTTCTCGTTTAATTGTGTCGTTTCACGCAGCGCCTTCCCCTGGGTCGTGTGTTCCTTCAGCCTTCCCAGGCCGTTGCACTCTCTGAGCGGCCTCGTGCCGTGGCGACGTACGTGTCGCGGAGGGCACTCGGTCATAACACTACTTACATGATTTTAATTTCATTCATTATTAGCATATACTAATAAAAAATACGTTGATGCTGTACAAGTCTAAATTTTGAGCTCAAGCCAGCGTTGACATTGGCCGCATTATGCCTACTCCGGTCGAAATTCCGAGA
This sequence comes from Ridgeia piscesae, assembly GCA_025642075.2. NCBI lineage: Eukaryota > Metazoa > Annelida > Polychaeta > Sabellida > Siboglinidae > Ridgeia > Ridgeia piscesae. Next base: position 3,124 of record JAODUO010003618.1, on the reverse strand, counting down.
GGAGTGTGCAAAGAAATGTCCACTTGTTCTGCATCAAACGTCCACTTGCTCCACATTAAATACCCACTTATTCCTCCTCACACACCACTTGGTCTGCATCAACAACTGGAGTATAATCTTTGGTCACCATTGAGTCAAAACGTGCGTAACATTCCATAAGTATTTGGCTCCAGACGCTGTGTAGGTCTCAACCGGGAAGGAACCGCACAGGTCCCGGCAGACTGCAGGATGCAAAGTCCCGTACGCCTCGCTGGCAGCAACAGACGGGACTCGGGAGGGAGTCTCGGGTCTGTCTCGGTACGACGACGTCCACAGAAACAGAAGTCCAGGATCGCGTGGCCGTAAACAATGTAACTCGACACGAGTCGATGGAGTGCCATGCCTCCCTCCTGGGGGCGATAAACACAGTCGCCGCCACATCTGCTGCCTGTATCCGTCAGGTTGAGAACACAGACTCTATTACACACACGGAAACGCTTCACGATTGTGGTCTTCCTTTAGAGGACATAACAGTAACTGAAATGTCATATTCATTGTAACATATGGACCAAACGTGCCAAGTAAATGAACACATTATATATATATATTGAAAATAAGCACAATATCAATACATATATAAGCCGAACTAATGTGTTCATTTACTTGGCATTAAATTAATTAAAGTATTTTTCCACACTGTGTTATATTCATTTGTTATTATTTCACGCAAAATAAGGTAGTGCCAACATAAAAAACAAAAAACACACACACAAACGCGCGCACCACCACGACACAAAAAAAAACACACACATAAAAAAAATAAAAAAATTATATATAAATATATATAATTTAAAATTTTATATATATATATATATATATATAATTTTATGTTTTATGTGTGTGTGGGGGTTTTGGTGCGGGGGCGCGCGTTTTGTGTGTTTTTTTAGTTTGTTACTGTTACAAGACACTACCTTATTTTGCGTGAAATAATAACAAATGAATATAACACAGTGTGGAAAAATACTTTAATCGTGTTTAGCATTATAATTTATCACTTCTCCGTAAGCATCTGTAGTCGAGTGTAGTTCTTTGATAATGATCACGCGTTGACAGGTGCCGTGGGACATTGCAATAAAAAACTGTTTTTCATGGGTGCATTTTGTATAGGATTACAGGGAAAGTGAACAGTGTTTGTAACGAGCAGACTGAGGTACGACTGTTTGATAACTATGCACAGATAGGTTGCTGTCGTTGAAACCTTGCCAGAAACGAGGGCCATCATTTAGGCGTGGGGCCATGACTACAGAGCGGCGCAGGTATCGATGTCGCATCATAACTGGCAGTGATGGAATTTGTTTTACGACCCAATGCCTTGGTAACATTTTACAGAAATGTGGACAGAATAGTTGCGTGTTGGTCGTGCCACAGTCCCGGGATGCAGTGCGTAAATCAACGTTTTCAAATGTGGCCACCTGGGCTAGGTTTTTGCATATGAACATTTAACATTTGGGGTGAAGAGGTTTTGAAAAAAAAAAATAAATAAATAAATAAATTAAAAAAAAAAAAATATATAATATAATATAATATTAAAAATATATATATATATATATATATATTAAATATAAAATTAAATTAAAATATATTAAAAAAGGTTTGAAAGCAACCGACAAGTAAATATCCATAAACGTCATCTTATGGTTTCGACGTAGGACAAACACGATCATATGAACGAGCGCTTTTCATAACCATAATATTAACTGTATTTATATATTTTATGGCACCATAGATAGCGCCATACGTCTGTGTGGCCTTTGAATTAGTGAGATTATTACTCGTACTGCGGGATATATTGAAGTTCATGTTGAAATGTGTAAATGCGAAGCATTGCAAATGCTTTATTGCTACGAACGTTGCAGTCCAATCGCGGCTATAATTATCAGATTCGTCACTGAACAGAACATTGCGTTAATGTTTGCGAGTTTAGTCAGCACTTGGATAGAAACGTCAGCACTCAGGCGACAAATGAACCGGTTAATAGGCACTGGCGTCAAGACGGAGACATGGAGGGGGTCGCCATGCCCACAAGCCATTGATACGCGTGTTTGTTCCCAAGAACTCTATGGGGATTTTCGCGACGGGAGACAAGACAAATGCCATGTTTTATCACTCAGTATCGAAGGATGACGTTAGCATATACTGCATTTCCGTTATAATCGCGAACTTCGCCGTCAAGAATTCTTACCATAAAAGTGTGAGAAAAAGGAAAGCCGCACGAGACGCATGAATAATGAAACTGTGAGAAAGATGCTAAATGATGAGGCATTGAAGTAATTAGTACGGACGGGGTGTGAATTTACTCAACAATCTGCCCGCCGTGTGATGGAATGGCGATATAGCGATATGTGTTGTCCTCGTTGTGTTTGATGCCGTCCAGTGCACGTCTATAACACATTTAGCATGCGTTGGGACGAATAGCGATATGTGTTGTTCTCATTATGTCTGATGCCGTCCAGTGCACGTCTATAACACATTTAGCATGCGTTGGATGACGACATAGCGATATGTGTTGTTCTCATTATGTTTGATGCCGTCCAGTGCACGTCTATAACACATTTAGCATGCGTTGAAAGACGAATAGCGATATGTGTTGTCTCATTATGTTTGATGCCGTCCAGTGCACGTCTATAAACATTTAGCATGCGTTGGATACGACATAGCGATATGTGTTTTCTCATTATGTTTGATGCCGTCCAGTGCACGTCTATAAACATTTAGCATGCGTTGGATGACGAATAGCGATATGTGTTGTCTCATTATGTTTGATGCCGTCCAGTGCACGTCTATAACACATTTAGCATGCGTTGGATGACGAATAGCGATATGTGTTGTCTCATTATGTTTGATGCCGTCCAGTGCACGTCTATAACACATTTAGCATGCGTTGGATGACGAATAGCGATATGTGTTTCTCATTATGTTTGATGCCGTCCAGTGCACGTCTATATACATTTAATGCTTGAAAGACGACATAGCGATATGTGTTGTCTCATTGGGTTTTATGCCGTCCAGTGCAGTCTATAACACCTTATCGAAAGCAAACGAAGTTGTTAAATTCTGTGTAAAAGGGACTCTCAAACCCCGGTTG
>JAODUO010003617.1:0-14178 GCA_025642075.2 Ridgeia piscesae | reverse complement strand
GCTCTGGCTATAAGGGCGAAATAAATAGTATTGCCAGAGCAGAAATGCATTGATGTTGACGTGCATGCGCGTCCGGTTGGCATTTTAGCGAACACATGTCGACATAGTAATTGTGTGTGTGTGTGTGTGTGTGTGTGTGTGTGTGTGTGTGTGTGTGTGTGTGTGTGTGTGTGTGTGTGTGTGTGTGTGTGTGTGTGTGTGTGTGTGTGTGTGTGTGTGTGGTGTGTATGTATGTATGGATGTATGTATGTATGTATGCATGTATGGATGTATGGATGTATGGATGTATGTATGTATGTATGTATGTATGTATGTATGTATGTATGTATGTATGTATGTATGTATGTATGTATGTATGTATGTATGTATGTATGTATGTATGTATGTATGTATGTATGTATGTATGCATGCATGTATGTACGCATGCATGCATGTATAGTGGCTGCCTCTGTAGCATCCCACATCACTCTTTTTTGATAATCGTTCAAATAAGCCATCCATGTAAGATTATGGATAACTGAATAGGATACAGGATTTCTTCTTGTTTTGCTCCGTTATGTGCCACGACCTGGTATGACACACCAGAGCTGCATCTTAAGTAATGGAGTTGTTTGTTTGTTGTCATTGTCATTGTCAGTCTTAATACCAGAGGTGAATAAAGTTATTAAGTGGCCAACTTTGGACATTTTCTTGAACACATTCTCACAACATGTACTCCATGAAGATATAATATGTGTATTAATTTCGTTATATAAAAATAAATAATAAATATATTTAAAACTGTGAAACATAATTAATATAACGCAAACTGTATTCCATACAGGCTGTATGTACAATATATTGTATTGCTAAAAAGCGTACAACCTGCAATGTAACATCACAATATACATAACGTGAGGTGTATTTACAGAAAATCAATAATTTCGAAACTATAGCCAGGGCATACCGTTCAGGGTTAACAAGATCTACTGTATTACTGATACAGCCCCTATACTCGGTGCCACTGCAATTAGTCAAGGTGCCATGGCAACAATAGCTGGCTGTGAAAAGCATGTTTCACGCTGTCTGCGCCTGGCTTCTCGTAGAATCCAGAAATAACCACAGGAGGTTGTGTTCGAACAGGAGCTAACAGGGGTCAGAGCACCGTTAGGCTTCCTGGTCTGACCCAAACGAATGTAGTACCTAAATAATTGTGTTATTGGAAAGGAATATAATACAGCAGAGATACTAGTAGATTAATTGGTATGATATATGTTCAGCGTATGACACATGCTGTTAGGCAGAATATAGTTACCGTAGTGATTTCATACATTTTTTACGTGACCGTGTGAATGCTGAAAAAACTTGCTAAATTTGGACAATATTGACGTGCAACTCACATGCATGCATTTTAGTAGAGCCAAAGGTGGTATGTTTTAAAAGTTTGATGACTACGTATTTGATATGATTGCAGTGACTGTGTACACATTTAAGCATTTTCTTAGGTACAGTTTCATAGTAAGGTCCACCCTTTATAATAATCTGACATAACATAACATCTGCGTGGAAATGGGAGAGCAACGGTCACATCTCGCTACTTCAGAAGCTGTTCATTATAAACAGCAATAACATTACGCAGAAAATGTAATATATTCAAGCACAATTGCAAATACTCCAGATGGATTCAAACACAACTAATTTGAAATGCTAAATTAATTACACATATACAAATACAGTGAGAATTGTTTTTAATACTTTTAAAGATCATTTTATCTTTCATAATACAATAAATGCAATATAGCTCAAACTACAGTAAATGTTTTATCTATAAATTACCTTTTCAGCATAATCGTTGTGATGTAATGAACAACCACGGTGAGACAGAGGGCTTATTAATTGTAAGGCCATAACACTAGACAATAATCCAATGGTGCTAAATTGTCTGATTAATATTAATTATATAATATGTAATTGATAACCCTAATTTAATATGCATTAATATCTACTAGTATAATGGCTACTATTGTTATTTCTGTATAGGAACATGGCGAAATAAATACAACAACCTCTTCATTCAACCCTTTTGACACCCGCCTGGCAATGAGGCCACACCCTTCACCCGTGATAGCCATTACATCACTGAGACGAACTTAACAGATATGGGTTCAATTGGGTTCTCCAATTAACAAGCCGCACTTTCAAGCGGGGTTATTTCATGTTTGAACCAAATCCATTGTAATGTATGGCCTGTTTAATTACATATACCTGCCATGAACAAAGGGTTCTTATATCTGAGGCAAATTCCCTTGCCATGCAAAATAATGATTTAGCCGGTTGGTGCCCATAAGTCATACATTTTGTCGCGGGTTTATTGCCAAAACTACTGTGTGATGTAAATTTGTCCATCAAAATCGTCTAAATAATAAACATATACACACATAAAATAATATAATATATTTAATAAGATTTAACGAGATTGCCACCTAGAAATTCAACTCTAGATGGCAGGTGGACTAGTAAGCTCTTTGGCTTATCAAGAATCAAACCTATTTATCTAAGTATACCCCCCTTCTTAGTCGATTTAATTTTTAAATATATTAACAATACTAGCACCTACACAATCACCTGATAATCTGTTCCATCCATTTACTGTTCTTTGTGTAAAAATATATAGTCTACACTGCTTCTTTGCTAATGTAACTCCATATCCTCTAGTCCTTCTCGCTTCTTTGACCGATAATTGTTTATGTCAATATGTTCATACCCATTCAATATTTTAAACACCTCAATCTGATCTCCTCTCAATCTTCTGGTTTGTAGTGTTGTTAAACTACATTCTTCTAGACGCATTTCATAACTAATATTCCTGTGTTTTTGTATCATTTTGGTTGCTCTCCTTTGTACTCTTTCTAGCATATCAATATCCTTCTTACAATATTCTAAATAAGGCCTAACTATTGTTTCATACAGAGGTATTATTAGTTCTTTTTTCAGACCACTAATAACAGAGCATCAAATTTATCTGAAGTAATTACTATGTCGACATGTGTTCACTGAAAATATCGCCAACCGGATGTGCATGCACACCACAATCAATCCATTTCTGCTCTGGCAATAAGAATATTTTCGCCCTTATTGCCACAGCTGCTCTGCGGATTTGCCCTGCAAATCCACTAGGGGCGCGTTGGTAGGTAGGTTGCAATTTGTATCCACTAGGCTTTTCTGCTCATGGAGGAGGCCCAGGGAAACTCCTGTTAAGAGCCTCGTATTAATAGTAAGACGGTGAAACCAAATTTGTCTCAGAGCAAAGCTGACAGACAATGCAAACGTGTGAATTGTAATTTTTAAACTCTTTCTAGCATATCAATATCCTTCTTGCGATATGGCCTCCATGCTTGTATACAATATTCTAAGTGAGGCCTAACTATTGTTTTATACAGCGGTATTATTAGTTCTTTTTCTTTGTACACTATATTTCGCCTAATTAATCCAAGAATTTGGTTTCCCTTCGCTGCTGCAATTCCACACTGCTCTGATACCTTCATGTCAGCACTAATAGTTAACCCTAAGTCCTTTTCCTTTAAGGTAGTATTTAGTACAGTATCACCCATTGTATATTGTGCATCTTCATTCCCATGTCCTGTGTGAAGGCACTTACACTTTCCAAAATTAAACAGCATTTGCCACTTCTCAGACCATTCTATCAACTTATTAAGATCATCTTGTAAATGCTGTCTATCTGCATCACTTTTAATTTTCCTAAACACTTTTGTGTCGTCCGCAAACTTCAACACCTTGCTTGTTATGTCATCATCCAAATCATTGATATATATTAAGAATAAAATAGGTCCCAGTACGCATAATCAAAGAACAGTATGTCTTATGACTTGAAATAATATCAGATGTCTTAGGACAACATTACCTGTGGCAGTCGAAGCGCACACAATCTTGTGTCCTTCTTCGTAAATACAAGTACTGTAGTCTTAGTTGTTACTTCTGACCGAGACCGGGTGACTGTCAGTCTGAGAGTGATACCCATAATATCGCTCGTATTGTTTTGGCCTTTCGCATGACTCAATGTATGTCTCCGTTTTATAACAACAAATTGATAAATAAAGTATCCATGTTATATGATGATTTTCCAATTTAATCTGACTTCAAGTACATCCTTCGTTAGTTCGTAAATTGGTACAGAATCCACGTTCGTGTAAACAAGTATCACACTAATTAGCGTATTGCAAAATTATTTTCCGAATGTTTGTCGACTTTTTATTGGTTGGTAGGTGGGGCTACTTTCACGACCTTGTTATTTGTTTCATTGTCTGCACACTCACGTGACTCGAGTCGCCATCACAAATCTATATTATCTCCCTCATGTGTTTCTGGTCAATATTCATCATCTTTGTATCATTGAAATACAACAATGCTTCGTAGAGGTTGGAGATATGCTGACGCCACCAAGAGCCCCATGCTTGAACCACCTGTAAGAACGCGGGGTTAACCCCATTGCTCCATACGGGGAGGCATCCCCGCCGCCGCCAACACCAAGTAGACCCTTTGTCTCCACTTCCTAAATTATATTTTGTTTGTATAACAACAATACACCGCTATTTTCTTCATTCAAAGAATGCTTCCGGCGGCTTTCTGGATGCGCCTCGTTTAATTACAATATATTTTAAGTTGGGCTTTACTCTGAATGGGTTTGTAAACTGGTGGCAATTGTAACGTTTTACTTTAATTTAATATCTGAGTATCATGTTGGTTGCCCGCAAATCAAGCTCTTCGACTATGTGCGAGTCAACACTTAATTAATTACTTTAGTTCGCGACCGTTCGAATAATATTTTTACAACGATATCTTGTGTCTTTTTCGTGTTCTCGTACTTAATAGTGGAGCAATTTAGAGCCTCACGTTAAAGGATTATGCAAAATGTACCAACAATGTACACCTGAAGTCCCTCCCATGAATAAATGAAGTGAATTTAAACTATCAGATCTATACCATCCGAAAACAACCCATATCACTATATATATATATATATATATATATATATATATATATATATATATATATATATATATATATATATATATATATATATATATATATATATATATATATATATATATATATATATATATATATATATAACAATATATTTAAATATTTTACGGACGACTCCTTTATAACGAAACCTTTGAATAAAGTAAATAGGGTTGTTTTCGGATGGTATAGATCTGATAGTTTAAATTCACTTCATTTATTCATGGGAGGGACTTCAGGTGTACATTGTTGGTACATTTTGCATAATTGTTTATCTTTTTGTTGTTGTTTATATATCATATATATATATATATATATATATATATATATATATATATATATATATATATATATATATATATATATATATATATATATATATATATATATATATATATATATATATATATAATATATAAACTATCAGATCTATACCATCAAAACACCGCTATACACAGTGATATATATATATATATATATATATATATATATATATATATATATATATATATATATATATACTGTGTATGGGTTGTTTTCGGATGTATAGATCTGATAGTTTATAATATATATATATATATATATATATATATATATATATATATATATATATATATATATATATATATATATATATATATATATGATATATAAACAACAACAAAAAGATAAACAAAAAGCAAATATTTTACGGACGACTCCTTTATAACAGAAGAGCCAGGGTTTATTCCGACAATAACCACCGTAATCAAAACAAAAATTGATCAATTCAATGTATCTGAAGACACAATATTATCAATCTTAAAAGAACTTAACATTAGTAGATCACCTGGTCCTGATGAAATAAGCACCAGGCAAATACTGGAGCTGTCAGGCGTAATTTATCACCCTCTGTGTAAAATATTTGAAACATCGTTAAAACATTGCATTCTTGATGATTGGAAGGATGCAAAAATATCAGCCATCTACGAAAATGAAAATAATAAATTAGCTTGTAATTACCGTCCGATAAGCAAATGCATGGAAAAAGTAATCAGAAATCACATTACCAATCACATGAAAGAAAATGGTCTTTCAGCACAAAACAGTATGGTTTTATTTCTTGCAGATCTATAGTATTACAACTAATAAAAATAATATAGATCCTAGCTCTATGAAGTAGACAGATGTTTTATATATGGACTTTAAAAAGGCCATCGACACTGTACCACATAAAAGACTAATAAGTAAATTAAAACGTCTAAATATTAGTAAAGAAATGGTAGAATTGGGTAGAGGCATTCATTTCAAACAGGGGAGAACAGTTGGCAGTAAATGGCAAAGAGTAAAATTGGCACGACGTAACTTCTGGAATACCACATGGGTCAGTCCTAGAACTTCTACTCTTAGTCTTATACATAATACTGTCAATTTGTATAACGAGGGTATCCGCCACATTATTGTGTAAATCAAACACATATAAAACATCATGCTAAAACAATACTATTATTGTTAATAAAGTGACATTTTAGATTTAAAAAAAATTATGTCATTATCATTCATTATAGTATTAATAATGTACCAGCAGGGGAGACTTACGCACTCGGCTCCCTTTTCGCTCCAAGGAGCTATATGGCGTCTGTAGCAGAAAGCGATAGTATGAAGCAGAACTAAACACTACCCACTACATTACAGCACTAGACGCATCACATAGCCTCTCCATAGACAAGACTCTAGCACAACTTCCTTGTAGTACACTGCGGATACTGGGCACCCTGCGGGCCCAGGCTAATGTGTTAGGGATTTCGGAGCAGATTGGAGCCCCGTAGGTGTTGTGTGCAGGGCCCACCAACGTGTGGACACGTCCCGACCTTCCCTATTCCAATACCCAACTATGGGTAAATAGTCAGCATTGGGCAGCAGCAATGCTTTTATCTAGTGTTGGCCGAGAAGTCAACTTATGTAGACCAACGGTGGCATTAGAACTGAGGTTTGAAGGCAACTTATCTCCACTGCGGGGCAACCAGCTAGACTTCCAGTTGTCGTACATAGCGCTCCACTGGATTAAAGTCTCCCTGGACCAGAGGGTGTCGATGTTGATGCGCGACAGCCTTGGCACCTAAAACATGAGCGCAAGCGAAGATTTACGGCAAGTCCTAGGGCGATGGGGTAAAAGCCACGATGGCAGGTTTGAGTAACTGGAAGTTGTTAGCTGTAGCTCTACACATAGGCGACTTGGTACGATGGTCGTGTGTTGTTGAAGCACAACAGCAATACAAGGCAGCAATCCAGATGACCAGGCAGCCTTATCTAGTGATGCACTGCCTGCACCAATCCGGGGATGCCCCTAGAAAAGGTGGAGTAAACAAAGCTTGTTCACTTTGACTCCTGATAAGCACACCGCGGCTGGTGGGACTCCAGTACCAGCGGTGCGAAACAAATGAAGAAGAAGCTATTATTAGCCACATGGAATGTGAGAACCTTACTGGATATGAAGGATGCAGAAAGGCCACAAAAACAAACAGCGCTAGTTGCCCGGGAACTTGATCGCTGTAACAAAGTCGCCCTCCAAAAAACTGCCCTCCAAAAAACTACACTTTCTTCTGGATAATGAAAGAGCCTAGTATAAGGAGAGAGGCTGAAGTTGGATTTGCGATTGCCAATAAGCTTGTTAAACAACAACCTTTGTAACCAACTCGTATATCAGAACGTATCATCACTCTCAGAATATCAATAGGAAAAACCGCTATGCAACCATTACCAGTGCTTATGCACCAACTATGACGAATCGGGATCAAACAAAGGAGGAATTATATGAACTGCTGGGTCAAACGCTCCTCATGTTAAGTTCTTTTAAGATTGATAATATTGTGTCTTCAGTTACATTGAATTGATCAATTTTTGTTTTGTTTACGGTGGTTATTGTCGGAATAAACCCTGGCTCTTCTGTTATAAAGGAGTCGTCCGTAAAATATTTAAATATTTGCTTTTTGTTTATCTTTTTGTTGTTTATTATATATATATATATATATATATATATATATATATATATATATATATATATATATATATATATATATATATATATCACTGTGTATATGCCGGTTGTTTTCGGATGGTATAGATCTGATAGTTTAAATTCACTTCACTTATTCATGGGAGGGACTTCAGGTGTACATTGTTGGTACATTTTGCATAATCCTTTAACGCGAGGCTCTAAATTGCTCCACTATTAAGTACGAGAACACGAAAAAGACACAAGATATCGTTGTAAAAATATTATTCGAACGGTCGCGAACTAAAGTAATTAATTAAGTGTTGACTCGCACATAGTCGAAAAGCTTGATTTGCGGGCAACCAACATGATACTCAGATATTAAATTAAAGTAAAACGTTACAATTGCCACCAGTTTACAAACCCATTCAGAGTAAAGCCCAACTTAAAATATATTGTAATTAAACGAGGCGCATCCAGAAAGCCGCCGGAAGCATTCTTTGAATGAAGAAAATAGCGGTGTATTGTTGTTATACAAACAAAATATAATTTAGGAAGTGGAGACAAAGGGTCTACTTGGTGTTGGCGGCGGCGGGGATGCCTCCCCGTATGGAGCAATGGGGTTAACCCCGCGTTCTTACAGGTGGTTCAAGCATGGGGCTCTTGGTGGCGTCAGCATATCTCCAACCTCTACGAAGCATTGTTGTATTTCAATGATACAAAGATGATGAATATTGACCAGAAACACATGAGGGAGATAATATAGATTTGTGATGGCGACTCGAGTCACGTGAGTGTGCAGACAATGAAACAAATAACAAGGTCGTGAAAGTAGCCCCACCTACCAACCAATAAAAAGTCGGCAAACATTCGGAAAATAATTTTGCAATACGCTAATTAGTGTGATACTTGTTTACACGAACGTGGATTCTGTACCAATTTACGAACTAACGAAGGATGTACTTGAAGTCAGATTAAATTGGAAAATCATCATATAACATGGATACTTTATTTATCAATTTGTTGTTATAAAACGGAGACATACATTGAGTCATGCGAAAGGCCAAAACAATACGAGCGATATTATGGGTATCACTCTCAGACTGACAGTCACCCGGTCTCGGTCAGAAGTAACAACTAGGACTACAGTACTTGTATTTACGAAGAAGGACACAAGATTGTGTGCGCTTCGACTGCCACAGGTAATGTTGTCCTAAGACATCTGATATTATTTCAAGTCATAAGACATACTGTTCTTTGATTATGCGTACTGGGACCTATTTTATTCTTAATATATATCAATGATTTGGATGATGACATAACAAGCAAGGTGTTGAAGTTTGCGGACGACACAAAAGTGTTTAGGAAAATTAAAAGTGATGCAGATAGACAGCATTTACAAGATGATCTTAATAAGTTGATAGAATGGTCTGAGAAGTGGCAAATGCTGTTTAATTTTGGAAAGTGTAAGTGCCTTCACACAGGACATGGGAATGAAGATGCACAATATACAATGGGTGATACTGTACTAAATACTACCTTAAAGGAAAAGGACTTAGGGTTAACTATTAGTGCTGACATGAAGGTATCAGAGCAGTGTGGAATTGCAGCAGCGAAGGGAAACCAAATTCTTGGATTAATTAGGCGAAATATAGTGTACAAAGAAAAAGAACTAATAATACCGCTGTATAAAACAATAGTTAGGCCTCACTTAGAATATTGTATACAAGCATGGAGGCCATATCGCAAGAAGGATATTGATATGCTAGAAAGAGTACAAAGGAGAGCAACCAAAATGATACCAAAACTCAGGAATATTAGTTATGAAATGCGTCTAAAAGAATGTGGTTTAACAACATTAGAAACCAGAAGATTGAGAGGAGATCAGATTGAGGTGTTTAAAATATTGAATGGATACGAAAATATTGACAGAAATATCTTTTTCACAGTCAAGGAAGACAGAAGGACTAGAGAACATTAGCAAAGAAGCAGTGTAGACTAGATATTAGAAAATGTTCATTTTCACAAAGAACAGTAAACGAATGGAACAGATTATCAGCTGATTGTGTAGGTGCTAGTAGTGTTAATATATTTAAAAATAAAATCGACATATACCTAAGAAGGGCGGGGTATACTTAGATAGAAAGGTTGGACTCTCGATAAGCCAAATGGCTTCCTAGTCCACCTGCCATCTAGAGTTGAATCTCTAGGTGGCAATCTTGTTAAATCTTGTTAAAATCAAACATCAACGTGAATGTTTCTGGATTACAACAACGTCATACCTGCGAAAGAGACATTTGTAGTTCTTGGATTTTATTGATTTTACCAATTTTATGACACGCTGCTAGTTATCTTCAGTTGACCGTGACGGTTTGTCATGGCGATAGGGTACACTAGCCTTTAATTGCATCAACCTTGTAGGCAAACGGCGAAAGCCTTCAAGCGTGTCACGAAAGCCGTTTACGACGATATGAATGCACTTGGCATCTCATACGCTTGAGCGACCCACAAAGGGTCCACTGGCGGTCGAAAACAAGGCCACGTGAATAAGCCAATTACGGTGATAGTGACTTTTGGCAGAACCGTTTTGCCTACACCGTCAACACGCAACAACCTCGCACTATCTGTCAGGAAGTGCGGAATCGGTGACGATATCAGAAATGTTGTGCTGGCTGGCAAATTGGACGAGATCAAAGTAATAAAAGACAATTATGGTGTAGATGTTATTGGAATAACTGAAACTTGGTGCACCAGTAGCATACCATTTACCGGATGGACAGACAAGATGGCCGCCAACACGGATGTATCGCCTGCTATGTGCGAGACTCAATTCCAACTGAACACTGGCCCGAATTAAACTATACCTCCACCTAAGATGTTTCGCGATCACCCACAAGTTACATTCGGAACTATATACCATCCTCCGGGATCTGACGATTGGGCAATGCTAAATCATATCGACCAGTCACTGGATTACATTCTCCTACAGCACCCTTATACAGGTATCGTAATAATGGGTGACTTCAATAAGATGAAAGATTCACATCTGAAACGAAATCATAATCTGAAATAAATTGTTGACTTACCAACAAAAGGCAATGCAATATTAGATAACACCTGCACCAATGTATCTAACTTCTATCAACGCCCTGTCATTTGTGCACCAGTCGGCCTCTTTGATCACAAGGTGGTTATTTGTATCCCATCCACATCGTCGAAATATACATCACCGGTGGGTTCCATAAACCACGTGATCGTGCCCGTTTCCAAGGAGCACTTCAACCCACCTCATGGGAAACACTTTTCCGTCTCCCAACTTGCTAAGAGCAACTGAATTTCTTCAATTCTGCTATAAGAACATTACTTTACGTGCATCTTCCTGAGCGCCAAATCAGACGTTGCTCAAATGACAGACCTTGGGTAGGTGATAACTTTCGCCATTTAATTCGTCGACGTGAGAGAGCACTTCTGGGTGGAGATCGTACATTGTACAACCATTACAGGAATAAAGTTAACTGTGAACGAAAGTCGCTGCAACGGAGATACTACGAACGTAAGATCCAAGCTCTGGTGAAAGATCACCCGAAACGTTGGTGGAATAACATCAAATATATTGTTGGGGGTCAAAGTACTTTGCAACAGTCTACAGGGACTTGCTAACTCGCATTGCGCGGGAAAATTAGACGTTCTCGCCGATGACGTGTGTCATTTCTTGCAATCTGTGACGAGGAAGGTATTGTCACCGGACAATACCTTCCTCCCGCTAGGAACAGATACCTCCGTCCCAAATACCTACATCAACCGTGTCGCAGAAGTAACTGGTTCTCTATCACGGATTAAAACAAACAAAGCTGCTGGCCCGGACGAAATACCCAACTGGATACTACGTGATTACACCACCACACTCACTCCTCCCGTGTGCGCAATCTTCAACAGCAGCCTAAGGGAAGGGTTTGTACCACAGCTATGGAAATGCGCCGACATAAGACCCATATCCCAAGTGCAACCGCTGAAGCTCATTCACAAAGACCTGCGGCCGATATCACTCACGCCGGTATTGTCAAAGTGCTTGGAGCATTTCATTTGCGCCTGGATAACGTCCATCGCCGGCGACCAAGTTGACCCCCAACAATTTGGGTCAGTCAAAGGAACGACCATTGTGCATGCACTTATAGAACTAGTGCACAGGAGGAAAGCTGCGCTCGATTCCAGCGGTACCATGATCCGTGTACTACTCGTCGAATTCAGTAAAGTATTTGACAGAGTTGACCACCATATTTTGCTGACTTGTGCGTCACTTGGATAGCCAAATGTTATAACCAAATGGCTAACATCTTTCATATGCCAACGCAAACAGCGAGTAAATATCGGCAGTGTAAAGTTCACTACCATCAACGCAGGTGTGCCACAAGGAACAATCGTCGGTCCCATTGGTTTTGAACATCATATAAACGACTTGCGAACAACCTGTGATCACGTCAAATATGTAGACGACTGCACAATTTCGGAATCATGTGCACCTTCGTGTGTTAACAGTTCACTCCAAACAGCGGCAGACGAAGTGGCACAATGGACAACCACCAACAAAATGGCACTGAACTACGACAAGACAAAAGAAATGCGCATTTGCTTCTAAAAAGAAACGCCAGACATCCCGCCGATAACTATTAAAGACATCCAGATATTACAAGTTCACAGTATTCGACTACTAGGTGTCACCATTTCACAAGATCTTACGTGGCAACCCCAAAGCGACGACATCACAACAAAACCTTCACGACGACTATACTTCGTCATTCTACTCAGCCGTGCTGGAATAGAACCGCATCATCTCGTCAAATATATACCACAATCATTCATTCTTTCATCGAATACGCCTGCCACGTGTGGTATACCAGTCTGACAATAAGACAAACAAACCTGCATGAAAGCATTCAGAAAAGGGCCATGCGCATTATATTTTGTGGAATGCGTTATAACGACGCCATCGCTACTGCGAGAATACCAACGCTGGCAGACAGGAGAGAGGCGCTGTGCAGATCCTTGTTCGCGAGGATGCAGCAAACCAACCACAAGCTGCACAATCTCCTGCCGCCCCCCAGGACATGGAACTACTCTCTTTGTAACGCTCGCGCTTACGGTGTTCCTCGCTGTAAGACCAATCGCTTCAAGAACTCTTTTGTGCCATATGGACTGTATAATTGGTAGTGAATGGAATTCCCTATTTACAGACGAACATTACTGGCTTTGAACTGTGAATCTTTGTTAGCAATTTATTCAGTTGATCTATTTTATACTAATTTAACGAGTTGTAATTTGTAGTCATGTTGTATGTTCCATTTATAATAATATATTTTGCTAAATATTTTTATGTGTATGCTTTAATTTATCTAAATGTATATATTCATATTAGAGAGCAGTAGCAGTTTTACTATCCGACATTTTTTCGTTTTAATTTTACTAGACATTCTAATTAGTAACACTTTCATATACTGGTATGCTTTCATAAATAGTTTTACTAATATACATTAATGAATTTGTTATCAACTATAATGTTCTTATTGTACAATTCAGCAGCTTTGGCTGCCAGTGAAGTGAATATATTTTATATTATTATAATGTATGTCCAACAATTTGCCAATTAAGCATTCATATATGACATGTGTAGAGTTGTTGTAGTACAGTGGATAACCAATTGTTTGTCTTTATTTATTATCTGACTTCATAAGGCCATTGGCATTGATTCAGTTGAGAGGGATCCTTCGGGTAATCTTAAATTAGTTAAAACAATTAACTCTTCCTGGTACTTCTACTTGCTGCTCGTAGATTATGAGATAGTGGATGCTGATGTGTATGCATTAAACACAGTTACTATATTTATCTAATATAATTCCACTTATATATTTATCTTATATAATTTAAGTTTAATTGAATACATATGTACTAGGAAATCTTACCAGTAAAGTGGTGTACATGTGTAGTGATTTTAATATAGATGTATTACAGTGTGAAGAAAAAAAACTGAGTCGAAACATTTCCTTGATCAAATGTTTAGTGCTGGACTGTATCCCTTGATCACCAGACCAACCAGAATAACAGCCACAACTGCAACTATAATATATAAAATTTTCTGTTCTGAGCTATGTAGAAATAAAATGTGCGGCATTGTTTTAAGCGATGCT
>JAODUO010003614.1:0-16082 GCA_025642075.2 Ridgeia piscesae | reverse complement strand
CCCCTTGACATGCTAATTCGTTGATTCATATTATGTCTTCGTTTTTTATGAAATAAACAGAAAAATCGGAAAAAAGTTAGCGGACAATGTACCCAAAACTCGAATCACGCATTTGAGTTAACGTGACATCCGGAAAGGACTGTAGCTTGAAACTTCCGTATGATCGAAAAGATATTTAGATGCGAATGCAAGCTATAACAAATCTACAGCACAGATTATGAAATAATATAGCATTAGTGCCGCAGTGCACTAAAATGACAAGTGGTTTTAAATCAAAAATAACAGAAAAGTAATTATAACTAATTATGAAGTATTGCTGTAGATAAACTAAACAGGGGTCGAAGAGATGTCACTAAGATAATTCTGGTCACTCTCGAGGCAGCCACCTAATTAATTAAATCAAAATTACATACAGTTGGCTATATTAAAAACTTTCAAAGGGATCATAATAACACATGTGCATAATTCAGTAACGATAACACCAACATTAGAATGCCATTACAGGTAATAAATGTCACATATCTCAATAACAACAACAACATTAGTACATTAAGTTCTCTTAGAAGCTAGCAAATGATTACAATATTGTAGTTAGATAAGCCGATGTAGAATGCCGAACCTGTCTTATAGTTTCGAGAGAGGTTGACTGAAGGCTCACGCCATATTTATCATACCACGACAACCACTGTTCTATCACCAACTGCAAAGCTAATCAGGCATCACCATAATCGCATGTCAAGCAACCTGTATTCTACGTTAGTCTCTAATCAGTCAGGGTAACTGACTGGCCAGGAAGCAAGTTTGACAGTTTATGGTTCGGCCAGAGGTTGTATCCATGTCAAAATGAATGTTGGAAATAACAAAATGAGGTGTTATTGTGATGCCAGCAGTATATTTTCCTCACCAAATATTCGAACATTCATAATAATTATGTAATCTTGTTAAAAAAATCAAAAATTTATTTTATAAATTTATAGTCATCGTTGACGTTTCAAAAATTACATTTTAAAGGTGTAGTACTAGTAACACGTCTGTTTTCATACGCTATAATATGCATTATACGAGTGCTAAAGTTAACCTAGTTTTCCATGTCCAATATACTAAATATTAAGAAAATATGAATCAAAACAAATGTATATTTAAATTAACTATTATAATGTTTTGATAATTTATATGTTGTTGATTGTTAAACTGTTTAAATTACCTTGATTGATCAAATGTGGGCCTCCCACATACTATGTATCCTCTCAACATCTGTTCTGACTCATATGACTGCAATAATCTTAGGGTTAGCCTCTCTTCCACCTTGTCACACACTTGCAACGTAGTTTGGGCTATAGCAACGATATAATTCGAGTTATATATTTTGCAAAACATACACTACTGTGATGAAAATATATGCACATTTTGGTAAATATATAAGAACAGTTGGCACAGGTGAGTTGATAGGTATCAGGCATTACAGATTACAGCCCGGCATCACTGGCCACAGTGGAAACAAGTGCAATAATGTTATGTGTAAGACTTACACATGCCATGGTGTACATTACTTACTAGCTGTACAAATATGTTATGTTCATGTTTCATTTTTGTATTGAATAAATTAATCACCATCATGGTTGTCATGTAAAAATCTAAATTATTTTGCATAAAATGTAATGCTACCGACCTGCAAATCCGTTAAGGGCACGTCGGTAGGTCGGCTGCAATTTGTGTCCACTAGGCTTTCTGCGCATGAGGGGAGGCCCAGGGAAACTCCTTTTAAGAATCTCGCATTAGGGTCATTCCGAGTGAACGCAACCAAAATACCAGAAATTGCTTGCTGTCATCTCTTAGATTTTTTAATAGATCATTATGGTGAGAGCCTTTGGTAAGATTAGCAAGAATCCAAAATGTGAGCGTTCTAGCTTAAATAGTTTTCAAGTTACAGCAGTTTGAAATTTGAGACGTTTTTCGACAGCTTGTTAAAAATAAATAATTTTATTCACTTTTCACTATCTTCTGCACTTTTTAGCCTGTGTTAATAACATAGTGTGGATTTGTTCTCTATAATACAAAGATTACATACCTACAATTATAACATAAATATAGTGTATGGTTAATGTGCAGCAAGTCGATAAACATCAGGATTTATTCAAAATATCACTCGCTGGAGGGTTTTTAGATCCTGATTGTGAGCAAAATACTTATGAATCTATACATGTGCAAAGATGGTACGTTATTATATATCTAAAAAAATGACCAACTTCCGACCCAAAAAGGTCGATGAGGCCTAGCTTGTATTATCACAAAACGTTTTCTAGGTGTTAGTTCATTTCTATAACTCAAATAACTAGTAAATCCCAATAACCTTCCGAGCTTCCTTTACCACAAGAATGGCATACGTCTGGATGCCCCACCTGTAATAAAAAAATCTTTTATATGTGAGAGGGTTTTCAGACATTGAGTGCAAGCTAAATATTGATGGTTCAATTAACTGTTGTGTCTATTTGATATATATGCATAATATTGTGTATTATGAAAGCAAATATGGCATGCCTGACTGTCTTAATTATAAATCTACACATACCCAAATATCATATATTTTATATTTCTTTAAAATTAGAAAACTTCAAACCCTAAAAGGTCAATGTGGATTAGAAGGTATTGTAATCAAACTTGTACCAGGCATAAATCAGTTCAAAGACAAAATAACAAGTAACTCTCAATATCCTTCCATGCTTCCTTCTAAAGAAGAATGGGGACCCATTGATACAACTTTTTAAAGAAATTGCTTATGATATACGAGACGGTTTTCAGACATTGATTGCAAGCTAAATATGAATGGTTAAATGAACTGTTGTATTATTTGATATATATATATATATATATATATATATATATATATATATATATATATATATATATATATATATATATATATATATATATATATAAAACATTCTGTATTATCAGAGCAATATGACATGCCTCACGGTCTGAATTATGAATCTACACATACCAAATGTCCTACATTTTATATTTCTTTAAAATAAGCAAACTTCCAACCATATAAGGTTAATGTGGATTGGAAGGTATTGTTATCAAACTTGTACCAAGCATAAACCAGTCCAAAGACTAAATAATACATAACTCTCGATATCCTTCCATACTTCCTTGGGGACCCAGATACAGAAAAAGTATCAATAAATCACTTGCGAGCGGGTTTAAAGCACTGATCTTGAGTTAAACATAATATGTAATTGGTAATATTTGTAAATATAGCATATCAGTATACATTGTTATTTCTTAGGGAGTTTTGCTTGAAGCATGGGGCTGGTTTATGCCTGGTAAAAGTTTGATAACAATACTTTCTAATGCACATAATAATCATATTGACGTCATTTGTCATATTGCTCTGATAATACACAATGTTATGCATATCTATCAAATACACACAACATTTCATGTAATCATCCATTTTAGCTTGCAATCAATTCCTGAAAACCCTCTCGTATATCACAAGCAATTTATTTAAAAAGTTATATCAAAAGGACCCCATTCTTTGAAGGAAGCATGGAAGGATATTGACAGCTACTTGTTATTTTGTCTTTGGACTGGTTTATGCCTGGTAAAAGTTTGATAACAATACTTTCTAATCTCTATTTGAAATTTGCAAATTTTAATGAAATATATGATATTTGGGTATGTGTAGATTCAGAATTAAGACAGTCAGGCATGCCATATTTGCTTTGATAATACACAATATTATGCATATATATCAAATAGACACAATAGTTAATTGAACCATCAATATTTAGCTTGCAATCAATGTCTGAAAACCCTCTCGTATATAAAAGATTTATGTTATTACAGTTGGGGCATCCAGACGTATGCCATGTTTTTGTGGTAAAGGAAGCTCGGAAGGATATTGGGAGTAAATATGCGATACGTTCGGATAATTATATATTCGTAGCATGTTGAGGAATTTTCTGAAGGTTAGCTAGTAGTTAGATGAATATTTAATATGAAGACCCTGAAAATGTCATACAAATCGCATGTAGCGCATTGTATCTAAGTCTTTTCGAATTTACCGACCATTGTTTTCAGGATTGCGCTGACTCAGTGACGGCCATTATTTCTAGTAATCTAATACATAATCTAATTGCATCTTTGAACACGATACTATTTAAAGACACTATTTAGGTGTGAATGTATATTTAAATATATAATCTTTCTAATAAGGTTAATATTTTAAATTGGTGTGCTAATTTGAGCATCTTATCAATAAATATTGGTATAGTGAGATTTCCTGTGCTAATCAATACGCTGCTTATGGTGAGTGGTTCGTTTCATATGTATTGATGGAGACCCATTGCCATGAGACATGTCAAGGTTGGCAAATAGTTCTGCTATAGCAATATGTCCTCTTTGAATTTTCGAAGATCGTAAACACGAAATGAAATTCGCCACGAAGTCTGTCTTTCCAACGAAATCCTCTCCAATAACACATCAAAAAGTTAAGAAATATGTACAGACACAAACTATAGCAACATCAAACTAAACTAGAAACTAATCGAACTACTAAGACAACTCAAATCCAACTTCCAAATACAAATCCGTTAACTTTCGCTGCGTAGAACGATCTTCCCAGTTACAAAATACCCCAAAAATGCAACTTACACTTGTGTATTCAGGAAAATACTTGGGGAACGTATAAATAGGTATGTTAGCAAAAATATCGTAGTAAAATCTCAAAATGGACTGAGTGACCCAAAAACACCTTTACGACGCGTTTACGGGCAAATACGCCTAGCGACTTCCGACTGGTTTTCCTAGGCCGCCACACATATGTCAATCTGCTAATAAAGCATATGTAAAGAGTATTGAAGTCTATCGCCAAACGGTATTTGTACTGAGCCAGTTAACTTGTTTAAATACTTATAATAACTAATAATAAATAAAAGTATTTGTCTACGCCATATCTCTAGCAATAAAACCATTCAGAGGCGCATTACACTTTATATGAATATACAGACTTACCTAACATCCGTTACTGAAAAGTCTCACAAGAAAATAGCAAATCATGTTAAGAGTACACTGGATTCCATCGTGGGTGCAGAACAATGTATTGGGCCGTAAAGATAGTTGAATAGAAAACGCTGCTAAAATTCCGACAAATAATCCAGAAAATAGACCAAATAATATTGGATATAAAATGCTATTTCAAGGTCATACCCATCTCAATGTCACACTACATTGAGTTCATCTGACAAGCTATAAGGTTATAGCAGTTTGCAAATGCATTTCATTTGAGTGATCCAGATCCGGTATGAACGTATGCTACACACATAGCAGGATGTGCAGTGGTCACACATTTGGTATCATTTTCTGAAAGGTAAAAATGCCATAAGTTTTGAATGCATAAAGATATTTAAATTCTGTAAACGGTATCTTGTTACCCATTATACTCACAATCAATAAACATGGTAAAGTTATTTTTGATTTTTTGGCAGGTCCGTAGTAATGCAGATCAACAACATTCAGTAGTACTAGTTGTAGTACGAAAATGTGAGCCACAAAACACTGTGATAACCAATATAATTCTCCCCGTTTGGCGTCCTGTTGCACGAGATAACGGATGCTCCCCTAGGACTAGGGCTAAAAGCACGTGCGCTCGAGTCGTTTACGAGTATGCTAGGTCCTATCCCTATAATATAATAGTCGAAGTGTATGAAACACTGGCGAGTGGCGTCCATCGCAAGCCATTCGCTCACCTTCTAACATCAATGCGTTGTAATGCAGACTGCGTGTAACATGATCACAAATAAAGTGTCCAATCGATGTCGTAACAGCAGCTGATCTTAGTTACAAATTAACTCATATTTGTTTATAAAAACAACTTTTAACAACTGCGCACACAATTCCTACAACGGTGGTACATAGTCCGGATGTGAAACCGTGACCTCGCGCGACTTTTTTGGCGACACCAGCAGACTTCGCAAATATTCGCCGCCTACGTAAATGTTGTCGCGTGCGCTGAGACGCTGCCACAGCGAAAAAACAGCTGCTTATTGTGACCATGGAAGCAATGGCGTATTGGTGAGTGATATATGTAAACGTTTAGAAATGCAATTGTGAAAGATTGAAATGTATTGTGCATGAAACAGTTTACAACGGTATTTGCGTTGTCGTCTTTCATGATATTTGGATGCTATCATTCTCACAAGTATACTTTCTTTCAAGCATATTTTCCTTCAGCACCTCTATTCTTCATTTGTTGATTATGATCATTTTGTTCACCTCCTGCAATTATTTTATAAAACCAAGTACTTGTATCAATACATTTTATAAAGATTACATTACGATAATCATTATAAGGTATTTGTTCATGTGTACATATGATTTAACTGTATACTGTTTACGTAGGCGGCGAATATTTGCGAAGTCTGCTAGTGTCGCCAAAAAAGGTCGCGCGAGGTTACGGGTTCACATCCGGATTACGTACAACCGTTGTAGGAATTGTGTGTGCAGTTGTTAAAAGTAGTTTTTTTGTAAACAAATATGAGTTCATTTGTAACTAAAATTAGCTGCTATTACGACATCGATTGGACACTTTATTTGTGATCATGTTACACGCAGTCTGCATTACGACGGATCAGTTTTGATGTTAGAAGGTGAGCGACTGGCTTGCGATGGACGCCAGTGAGTGTTTCATACACTTCTATTATATTGTAGGGATAGGACCCAGGGGCGTCGATCTGGTTTTAAAAGTGGGGGGGACGGGGGACCAATTTATATATACATATATGTATGTATTTTTATGTATGTATATAATATATGTAAAATATATATATATATATATATATATATATATATATATATATATATATATATATATATGGTGCTAATTCTAAAATAAACAAAGGCCTTTATGTTATGCTATTTAAAATAGTTATGTTGGCTACATATATTTGAATAGGGGACATGACTCACCCCATCCCTGAAAAACTGCTTGCTTGATTCACAGAGTGACAACACGGACTTATATGCATATAAGTCCGTGGCACTAAGTCCATTGCAGTAATCTTTCCCCTATAGTTATACTAGTGTGTTCTATTTATATCTATGGTCCGTGGTGACAAGAAACAAATGTTACACGGGTGCCTGTGTAGGACTTCCCAATTCCACCAGTTGGCAAAGAAATTTGTCATCACTCAAACGTGATCAAATTACACAAAGTGCAGAAATCCGCGGGTTCCGCCGTAGGCGATATAAGTATCCACCAGGGCGATCAGGCTGCAATCCAAGGGGTGACAGGACAAACACAAATTTATAATCTATAATGTACTTGATAGCTAGTGCCTATTAATATATCAACACAAAAATGCAAATTGACAGAGCCCGGCATGATGCCTATTTACTGAACTAAGATCTAGTTGCGGCCGACCAAGTAATGTATCTAATAATTTTCCACTGGGTAGTCGGAAGTTTATATCTGAACTCGTATATTAATTTTACTACTATACCTATGTAGGGTTTTTAAGAGAGAGGAGTGATCAGCCTCGCTATATGGCTGTAAATTTGTTTTTATGAACTGAAAAAGCGGGGGGACATTTCCTATGCTGTCCCCTCAGGCTGATCGACGCCCATGCTGTGTAGAACTTCCCAAACCTACATTTTGGCAAAGATATTTGTCATCATTCAAATGGGAATAAGTTACACAAAGTGCAGGAATCCGCCGCTTCGGTCGTAGGCGATAAGCATCAAGCAAACAAGGGGTGAATGTGAAACACAAATTTCATAATTTATAATATGCTTGATGGCTAGAACCTACTAATAATATCAACACAAGGATGCAGCCCGGTGTCGCGCTTACATTTTTTCGGTCGTTATAAACATTCCGATTGACGTTTCTGCGCATGCGCGATAAATAAAAAATCACCAAAGTGCAGCGAAACGACAAAGCATTTTTGGTATGAATGTCGTTCAATACAATAACATCTTACGTTTGTTTAAATCACCGTCACGGATTATGGCGCACTATAGTCATATTTGCTATCAAAACATGCTTCAAAACTTGTTTGCTTGGTGTTAATTTGCTACAAATAACTTTATATATATTCTAATGAACAATATATCCGTAATATTTATACCATAAATGCATTGTCCTTTCGTTGCACATTAATGATTTTACATTTATCGCGCATGCGCAGAACCGTCAATAGGAACGTTTATAACGCCGGAAAATGTAAGTGCAACACCGGCATGATGATTATTTTCTGAAGTAAGATCAAGTTGCGCGCTGTGGCCAGTCGATTTTCTAATGGGTGGTCGGAACTTCATATCGCGAGTTTATTATCTAGCTACTAGTCCTATGTAGCGGCTTTTAAGAGAGAACAGTGATGAGTCAGACTACATGCCCCGCAATTTTTCTGAACTGAAAGGGGGGACAATTCCTATGCTGTCCCCCACGCTGAAAAGTGGGGAACGCGTCCCCCCCGTCCCCCACCGATCAACGCCCGTGCTAGAGCCTATAAATAATATCAACACAAGTTTGCAAACTGATAGAGCCCGGCAACGGCGCAGTCCGGCATGATGGTTATTTATTAAGTAAGATCAAGTTGCGCGCTGTGGCCAGCCAAGCAATTTATCTAGTCGATTTTCTAATGGGTGCCTGGTCGGAACTTCATATCGCGAGTTTATAGATTAGCTAGTCCTGTGTAGCGGCTTTTAAGAGAGAGGAGTGGTGAGTCAGGCTATATGCCTCGCAATTTTTCTGAGCTGAAAAGTGGGGGGACAATTCCTATGCTGTCCCCCCACGCTGAAAAGTGGGGGACGCGTCCCCCCGTCCCCCACCGATCGACGCCCGTGATAGGACCTAGTATACTCGTAAACGACTCGAGCGCTAAAATGTTCAAGTTTCGATCAACAACAGCCTACTGCCAAGACTCAAGTGCCAACATTTCAGCCCTGAAGTCTAGATATGTACTTTCGCAACGACGTCATAGCTTATTAACAAGATCCTGCGTAATCAAATATAATACCGGTAGGCGGTACACTACATATCGTTACAAGCTGTATCCGACTGAATTTTGCTGAGTACATAATTTATGGCATTGTGCCATTGATGCCGATGCCAATGGCGATGGTAACTGTCAGACTGGCTTACACACAAGTCAGACTTATAATTATAATCTTACAAGTTAGGGAATCCGCGTTGATAAGCCTCATAACTTAGGCCTACGTCATCGGCATAGCTTCAATGTAGACGTTCGCAAGTTGCAGTTCTCGTTGATTTAGCCCCAGGCCCAGACCTCTCGCTCTTGTTGCTAACTGCGATAATGCGTTTAATACGTACCTTCATAGAACACTTTAAAATCTCCGTCACGAAACGCGCAAAAGCAAGTTCGATTTATTATCGTGCCGTAGGATGCTGATCTCGCGTAAAACACGTGACCGAAAAAGGACAGGACGTCGACATCTGATTATTGCTTCGCCCGTTATACCCGGCGTAACGCCAGTTCTTTTTTGACGATTAAAAAAGTAAAGTACGCGTTTAAAAATTAAACTTACTTTGCATACTAGTTAAACTATTAACACATTACACATCTGAACATAAAGAGTGGACTGGCAATGGGCAAACGAGTTGATTGGGCACCTTTAAGCAATATATGGCATGTTTTTGACTATCAAGGTAAGTTAGGATTACCCTAACACTAACTCTAAGCATAACCATGGAATTAATCGTAAATCTAATCATAATAATAAACCCTGATTGTTCAAAATGTGCATTCATTTGCTTGACCTATACGATAACTAGACCTACACTAGTCATCTGCGTCACGAAAGCAGTAGAACGCAAACATCATAACGTGTTAATAGAAGGTTTCTGGTTTGTATAAAGTCATGTTATACACTGGCATTACGCGAGCAGTCATAATTATGCAAACTGTTTGTTGTTGTTGTAATAAAACTATATAATGTGGCATGCTCTATCTAATGAATGCTATGATCAAGTATTGAGTGATGGATGTATGTTCTTATGAGTACGGCAGTATCTTGCACCCACAATATTGCTCAAAGGTTTTCTCCCTGACAGACCCGTTCAGCAGAACACAACCTCGACTGTCCAGTGTAGAGTGAACGATCCTGCCCACTGTGTCTGCCAGCGATCAGACAGTTCAGTCAAATATCTCTACCGTACATTTATGCATTTGGAAAATATTAATCAAATTAATATGCCTGTGTGTGCTTGTGTAGTACACATGTTTAGACAGAACACACTAGGTGTTAACAGTGTTGCCAACCCACCCGGAATTCCCGGGAGTCTCACGGATTTTACAGCTTATGTTTCTTGAACTCCCGACTCCCGGGACGTTCCCAGAACCTTACGGAATTTCATAAAATAAAGTTATTTCCGTTGATTTGTATTCATATTACTTGGCAGTCTTTTCCGTGAGGACAGCAGAAGTGATTGCAGCGGTTTACACGGTTTAAACACGAAAATATGCAGCCGCTGCCCTCTTTCCCTTCTTGTCAATGTTGCCTGATTTGTGATTCGTGGAAATATCGGCGGAAGTTTGCGAAAATCCAATCACAATTGAGGTTACGCAAATTCAAACGGTACATTTGAACCAACCCCGCGAGTCTACTCTAGCGTCTACCTGTCACTGTGTACTTTGGCTTCGATATTTGATAATCAGATGATCGAAAATGGGAAGGTCCGCGCAAAAGGCTGGTTCAGATGATATTGATGCACAAAGTAGGATAACAAAGCAGAAATATGCGGCACATTATCAAGTAGCGTGGACGACTGATCCGGAGTTCACAACGTTGATCAGACCTGTGGCAGAGGACAGGGTGAGGGCATTCTGTGGTCTGAGCCGCACTGATTTCAGTGTGGCGGCATCGGGAATATGCGATGTACGTGCTCATGCAAAGGGGACTCATCATAAAGAAAAGACTGCAGAGAGGGGCACGGTGAAGTCTACTCTTTACAGGTCAAGAGTCAATCAAGGGGAGTCTTCAAATGTTCACAGAATAACTTGTCCTGACTGACTTGAGTCAAGTCTCCCAACACTGCGTGGCCTAGTGCTATATTCTATATGTATTCAAAACTAGAATTATCAATTGATCAAGCCGGCCAGTACTGCACATTGATAATTGCCAAAAGTCATAAGTAATTATCTATTCATGAACGTTATCCCTCTTTTTAAAATAAAAACTGCATGAACTGAGAGTGACAATGATACATGTAATGGCAGTTGTTAATGACTTCACATTGTGTCCTATAGATCTATTCAGTGTGGCTACTGCAAATCATGTTGTTACCAGTCTATTGATACGACCCTGTAAATAAAGAAAGTGCAGTGTATTTAAATTTTGTTTGATTTGTTTGGGTATGAACAATGTCATAATGCCACGGGCTATTTATTTTATGTTTTGTCTCATTATTCGAAATGTTCTGTGGTCTCTTGCATTGGCTCCTTAGAACATTTATGGCATTTCCATTAGGCAAATTTGTTCTGAAAACAATTTGCGGGTCTAAATTTGCTTTAAATAGATTTTTAACTGCAAAAAAAAAACAGTAGCAAATATTCACCATTGTAAGTTCAAAGTGCCCCCAAAAGCCAACATTTACTGTCCTATTTTCCAAACGTTTCTTGCTCAGCTCCGCTCGGGTACGTCCCTGAAATGAAACTCTCCAAGGTTGGCAACACTGCCGCTAGAGTAAATATATTAGTATCTTGTTTCTAGTAGTGTCCAGTACTAGAGATAACGCACTAGTAACAAGTAGTCTGTGGTTGTAATGTCATGATATTACAGGGTTTAGTTCAACTAGTCAGTCATTTTCGGAAGACCTTCGCCAGGCAGACCTTTCTGTGCTGGCACTCACGGAAGTCACTCCTTATCATCCACAGTAGTTCTTTTGCATCACAAATTGAGACGGAACCTCCATATAACGTGACCTCCGATACATGAGCTAGACACAATCCGCGATGATGTGAGCCAAGTTTTTAAAACAAATACACCATGATCGTGTATTGAACCCATGCAGGGCCCCGGCTCATAAAAGAGTTTAGCATTGCATCATTGGGCTGTTGGTGGAGTATTTTCTGCGTTCTATTGGAACATGTTAAATAATAATAGTAAAACGCCTGCCAATATTGTTCCATAAGCGAAACCGTCGTAACGGCAAGATGGAGCCTTCTCGGGCTTCTTCGCATGCTGCCAGCCGCTCAGCGAGCGATAGACGACTACTTCGCCGTCGATACAGGGGTCACGACGTACACAGGCCGACCATGGACATCTTTGCCAACGGCGTTGAGCGCAGACCTGCAACGCGGGGGTCGTACGCCATGTCGCCGCGCCGAATAGGCCTATATTGCGAATTCTCAGAATGCCTCGCCCAATTCCGTGGCAACACGGTAATTTACAGTTTTTCCGCGTGTAAATGACAGTTATGTCAGTTACATTTCTGTTTATATTCCCGAAAATTGTGATTGTGCGATCTGTATGGTGAACTGGTTTTGTTACCTTCACATAATTGTGTGCAACTCTTTGGAAACGCACGAAAAATACCGATCAATATTTATTGACAAAAAGCAACTCCCCGCCTGATCGTCTGACAAAGAGGTTTCAATTTAATTAGCTGCAGTCGATGATTACACAAGTTCAACACGGAACAACTTAACTAAAGTAAAGTGCTCTCGTGCAACAAGCCGTGTGTCTATGTAACCGTAGACTGATCGCAGCTGACAGTTGACCTTTGGCGCTCTGTGGTGGCAGTGAGGTTAGTCTTTAGAATTAGCTTATATTTGTAGTAACTAGCGGTAACTGAACTGTACAAAAGTAAAGGGTGTAAATTACACAATACACGTTTTGAGGATAACTGACGGCGAGGCAGCTGTGAAAATGCTGAACCCACTCACACCCCGTCTTCCGGTGTATGTTGGCCAGTCGACGAAGTAAAATTACGGAGAAGCTGAATTTACTGGGTATGATGCAAACCCTTTCTCGCACACAACACAGCCTATATCCAAACACGTCTATCTCTATGCCTGCCTGTCTGAATATCAATGCATGGTCAGTGTTGTTCTACGTCTGTTACAATCGATGAATTGAGGAAGTAATTATCAATGAAAGGTAAAATGCGTGGCGCAATATCAGGATATGGGTATTAGATCACATAATAATTATATCTACCATCATGTAGACCATGTTCAGTATCAGGTCTTTAGTGATAATCAATACGTTTTATAATTATTCCCTGATAAATCTGTTCATTATTTAGTAGTCCATTTTTTTCTGGGAATAATTAACCCATTAGAACCCACGCGTCCAAAAGCGCCCGGGTGTCTCCTCCCTAGAGCGCCCGAAAGCGTCCGGCGGAGATAAAGCCTCTAACGGTGGCCCCATCTTGCGGATACTTAAGAGACTAATTCCCACTGATTCTTTGATATCTCAGCTATGAATCCTGGGTAATTTTGACATGGGTTTGCATTGACATTTTTTGAGTTTTTCGTGATTGAAGTTCATCATCTGTGGAGCTTCAAAAATGGCGGCGCCTTAGACATCGTATCTGGTTACTACTGATTAAGTTTGTGCTTATATATCGTTGGATTGGACACTTCTGGCATTGAACTGAAGGTAAGTTTACATTACGTACGAAATACAACTGAATGAGCGATAAAATGAATGATCGGAGCTTTGTTTATGTTTCGTTGTCCAGGTTGGGTGACCAGTAGTCGGGTTTTCAGCACCGAAACTGTTGATTATGTGTTTATAAATGAAAATTAGGTGTTTTATTATAACAAATCATTAGGTAACATTGCCAATTTTCCTAATGGTTGACATTTCGTTGTTTCAGGTGTCAAAATACCAGTGATCACAATGTCAACATACACATTGGCATGACACAGAAGTCGCATATAGGATGATGACAACCAAGATAGAAGTCTTGCAAAGCTGTGTTTCCTGTCCATATCCAGACAAAATGAACTGATTTACATAGTACCATATATAAACAAGGCAGAGCATGTGTAAATAGAACAATATAATACATTTTATGTGAATAAAACATGATATATTATACTGTATTGTTGTCCAGAATAGTAATGTTCTATGTTTGTCACCTATATATAACAACATATGTTTTACCTACATACACCAAAGTTACACCAATTTAAAGATAATTAAATGAACATTAAAATAAACACAACTTGCAATTATAGAAAATCAGTAGTTTTGAAGATACAGCTTAAAATCTGCAAGCACCCCAAACTGGTGAAATCAGTGGCTGCAGCTTGGGGAACAGGAGCACTAGTCAATTTAACCGGCTGGGGTCTAATGCTACGGTCCAGTTACTGCACTAACTATATTCTTACACATATGTATATAGTATTGTTGAATGTTTGGTAATTATAAATGTTCTACATTTACAATATTGATAAATGTTCTCACAATAACACAAACAATGTTTCCAGCACAATACTGCTTATTAATATATATATATATATATATATATATATATATATATATATATATATATATATATCACGCTGTGTAATGACGGTAGATGTCGCGCTTTCACGGTGCGGTCATTGTGTCTTTATTTCTATTACATTCTGCAACGTTCTTTTTTACTTTCACTTTTCATTCACGGCATCATAAATATGCTTCATGCGTTTCTGCCTCGCCTTAGTAGTGCTATCCCTAAATGCTCCTGCCGTCTATGATTTCTTTTCCATTTCACTGAGTAATCCAACGGTGCAATATGCATATGTTACAACGCACTCGAACGTAATCAATCCACGTGAATTATATATTCACTAGTCACTCGCAAACACATGAAATATATCACTTCTAATAAATATGACAACACAATATTATTCAACACACCTGGAAAACGGGCATAACGTTGTATCGGACCACATCAGTGTTACTGCCTGTAAATACATAACACTAAACATACAGTTCTGTTGTGCATTATCGGAGCAAAATAACGGCAAACATAAATAAGCAATCGTCCAAATTAAGCTAAAAAAGTGAACAAAAAGAAGAGTTAAGAAATATCATGACAGCGAGGCGTCCATTCAGAGACGGAAGGGGCAACAAAGGCGGAGATAGTAACACAGCTAGAAACGAACATCGGGAGTAATAATAATAAGAACATTTATAAAGCGCCATGAATCTGGAAATATCCATTCGGAGGCGCTGTACATGAGTATGTATATATGAGAATTATAATATTAAATTTGCTAAGGTAAATAATATACATAAAATATTTATAAAACTAATAGTAGTAGATAATAAAATAAATAAATTAGCTAAAGATAAGTATAAAAAATGGTATATTTATAATAACATAATGAGTATGACATTATGTATAATTTATGTAAAACATGTACAAGATAATAAATAGGTAAAATAAAAAATAAATAAACTGACAGGTGTCTATACTTCATATACAGCCCGGAATAGGTGGGTTTTCAATAGTCTTTTAAAAGTCACGATGCAACCGGTTTTCTTTATCTCGGCAGGGAGATGACGTCACACGCCATGAATGGATAGTAACTGCAAATGAGAACGAGAACTGGGGAGAGAAAACAGAAGGCGCTTCAGTTCACACTCACAGTGATCTCGTCCGCCCTTCCAGGAGCGAACGGAAGAAGATAGGGCCTATGTCGAGTCTAGTACAGAGATGATATGGCACAGGTAGAAAGAGTTGGACATTGCAACCAGCAGACAACTGATGACACCGTTCGATGGCTTGAACAAGCTGAGAGTAACCAGACGCCAACATGTAAGCAACATTATGCTAAACACCGTATCATAATTTTTCTATACGTAATCGCTTAGTATTAATCCAATCTCAAAGTCAGCTCATACCATATACATATTATGTAAACAAATTCGATCCTAATCAATCCTTGTCGGCAGAAATTTAAAACGTATTGATATCACTTCTAACCCCACTTAATGCAGTGTGAAAACGCATACAGTTGTCATACAAATGCAGTCCGTGTTGTAGTGCAATATTTTGAACCCATAATGAACGCGAACAGCATATACTGTAACTCAAAAAGCGTGCCCGTGCT
>JAODUO010003613.1:0-12318 GCA_025642075.2 Ridgeia piscesae | reverse complement strand
TTGGCCCATTTTCTTAGAATTTATCTCGTCCTGACAATCGCATCATTGTCCATGGCGTTTGTCAAGCAGTGTCTTGAATAGTCTCTATGACGACAATAACATCACTTTCAGCACTTTGAAATCTACCACTCCAATGACACTGTGGATTACAGACAAGCCGCAACAAATTTCTCCCTACTTGTGAGCACAGTCGAACTAAGCTACATGACAGCTGCAATGCATCCTGGGTATGACCACACATTCAAGGTGCGCATCGCAAACATCAACGGCCACCCCAGCAAGTTCACCCAGATGGAGACAGTGCTGAGTCCAAATCCTGGTAGGTGCTCTACAGGTAGTGCGCACTCACCATTAGTCCATTGTTTCAATGATCTTTGACCTCAAATACTGACTGAGAGTAATGTCACTGACCTTTGACCCCGTACTACTGAAGGGAATTTTTTTAAAGGCCGGGGCTTCCCCAAACTTTTAAAAATTTTGATACAAATTTTTGGGCACTACAAACACACATGGACACCATTTTCCCCACTATCAAGGCAAACTAAAATATCAAAAAGGTTTTGGGAAATTTTTGCTCCTTCTTTTTTTTACCCGCCCACCCATATTTCTACCCATCCAATTGGGCTCTAAAAAAAACTATGCCCCATATACTGAGCATATCTCCCAGAACTTTGATCTACCTAGGTACTGCCCATAAGAGGGGCTTTTTATGAGGATTAATCTGCTAGCATGCCACTGTTGTACCGCTGACATTCTCCTATTTTACTGCTGATGTACCCCCATTGTACCGCTGATATACTATTGTATCGCTGACGTACCCCTATTGTACCACTGATATCCCTCCATTATACCGCTGACATACCATATTATACTCTGTGTACCCTATTGTACCGCGGCGTACCCTATTGTAAAACGCCCTTTTAACCATAACCCCCTTGTACCACTGACATACCCCCGCACCCCTATTGTACTGCTGACATACCCTGTTTTATCACTGATGTACCTCCATTATACCGCTGACATACCATATTATACTGCTGATGTACCCTATTGTACCGCTGGCGTACCCTATTGTAACGCTGACATACCCCATTGTACCACTGACATACCCCTATTGTACTGGTGATGCACCCCTATTGTACTGCTGACATACCCTGTTGTACCACTGATATCCCTCCATTATACCGCTGACGTACCATATTGTACTGCTGATGTACCCTATTGTACCACTGACATACCCCTATTGTACCACTGACATACCCCCATTGTACCACTGACATACCCTATTGTCCTGCTGACGTCCATGTGTTGTGTTGGCAGTGGCTGCTGCGGCCCAGTCTGGAGGGTCGTCCCACCTTGGAGGCGAGACCCTGGCAGCCATCATAGTGCCGTGTGTGCTCGTTGTCATTGCACTGGTCCTCGTTCTCACCATCTTTGCTGTGCGCCATGTCCGTCTGCAGAATAGCTTCCGTTCATTCGCCAACAGTCACTATGACACGCGCTCCGGCACTGCGACCTTCTCCTCCTCTGACGACCTCGGTATGTATCACTGTGTACAATTAACTGTAACGACAGTTTGTTTTCGGAAAAACATTCTTTCAGACATTATAGTAATAATAATTGTTGCATACCTTTTGTTTTCAGATATCTCTAAAAATATTTTGTAGTCAGACACCTTTGGCTAATGATCTTGTATCAGGTATAACTTCTCACCAGCACAACTTTATTAATAGTGTGAGTAGTCAAACAAGACACAACTTCACCACTTGTTCATGTCTGTAAATATTCTGACTTTGCATATGTGAATTATGTTTTGTATGTAATGTTTTCGTTTTCAGACAGTTTAGAATTTGTTTAGGTCTACTAATGCAAAAATGTGCAGTGCAAATATATTTTCCATTTCTATGGAAAAATAAAGGTATTATCTTTTAAACACAGTCATTGTGGTATCTTTCACAGTTAGCTCAGCTTAGCCTAACTGACAAATTTATCTGTCAGAATCCTTTGAAAAGACATGACTCGATTGGTAATGTGTATGGTCTATTCCATTACCTGCAGTCAGCCGGGGTGGCAACTTTAAACTAATATTTACAGAATAAAAAGTTGTTTATGCCTGTGTTTTCTTCAGAGTAATTACCCATGCCAGACGTTTATACTCCCAGAACAACAATATATCTTGTGACGTCCTGCAGTATGTCAACAGATGACTGTGTGACATATCGAACTGGAGATTTATGGTGATACAGTTAACACAATGTCCACAGTGTCTTCGTTGGACAAAGCTGTGCGTGAATGTGTAGAGAGAAGGTGGGTCTGTGTGTAGCGGTGTGTGTACTTTCGTTCACATCGATGTGCCCTCACATGTGTAGACACTTGCTTGAGTGTTGACTGCGTTTGTTGCAGAAGAGGAAGAACAACCAATGATCCGAGGCTTCTCTGACGACGAACCACTTGTGATTGCCTAGAGGTGCGCCAATGATCTTCAGCTGGTGGTGATTCTAAAGGAGAAGATTTCTCTCATGGTGATGAATTTTTGTTTGCCTAGAGGAGAAGCCATGATCCATGGCTGATGAAGATCCACTTGTGATTGCCTACTGAAGAAAACAATGATCCGTGACCGCTCTGGTCATGATCTACATGTCATGTCCTACATGTCATTGTCCAGAGGAGCAGCCAGTCTTCTGCGACTTCTGTGAATGTTTTAATCGTATAAATGGCTACGATCTTTAGTACATGTACTTCATGTGATTTTATGCATGTTTCTGTGCCTTGTGTGAGTCTACATGCACCGATATGTTATGCCTGGCTTGCAGTTATTATGTTAACATATCACACTGATATTGAATGACCACGGCATGGAAGTCGATTATTCCCGTTGTCAGTGTCTTCAGGAGTGCGGGGGGACAACCTCCTTACTGACACAGGTAGACGCGTGATACAGACACCTGTGTGTTTACTCCGGGGTCGTAAGCTTGGCCACTACATTCTTTGTCATACTTTTGGTGGGTCCCGTCCACCCACTCCATCAGCTACAGGCAGGTTATCCTGCAAGGCTGTGGAAAGGTTCTTACATATCACGCCACCCTTGTGTTGCTATAGTCAAACGCCAAGCCATGCAGCAGGCCGAATGGTTAGCTAGGCATATGCAGTAAAGGCTGATTTATGCTGTATATAAACATCCGCACTGGTAGTGGTCAACAGTTTTAGGTCCAGGGTTGGAGTTCAGCTACATTTTGTCACGTCCACTTATTAGTACATTGGATCAAGTCCCAAAACATAAATGTATCAAGGACATCCGATCGAGAGCAAGTCCAAGTACATTTCGGTCATAATGATCAACAGTAATAACTTTACTCAGGTGTTGATTGCTAAGTATTTTCAAAGTGTATCATTTTATTCGAATGTAATAATCCAGTTTCTTGGTTCATTGTTAATAAGTAAATGTTTTACCTCTCAAGAAACTTATTGTTTTATTTTAGTTGTAGATATAGTCCAGATGGACGTTCAGTGTTTTGTATCGTACAGGAAATACAGTAGTGAAGTATACTTTTTGTGTAACAGTATTCAAGTTATGCACTTGAAATATACTCGATATTTTGGGAAGTAGTATTTACCAACCGCAAGTACGTGTCATTTCAAAAGCCGAGTAGAGATACTGAAAAATGTACTTAATTACATGTCTTGTGAAACTGGCCGGGGGGAAACTGGACTGGTTATGACGGTAACTTGAAGGCTACGCATGTGATGTTATGTAGAAGTGTGAGAAGGAATCCTCTCAAATTTGTTTCCCCCTCCTTCCCGGTTAATAACCCCCGGGGAAGTTTCTTTTTGTATTATAGTTACCCCTTTTCTTTTCCCTCCAGCAGAATTTGTGATATACATGGAAGTGAGTTTACACTCATGTTAGTGGTTGAGTTCCAGTTTCAGCGTTTTTATTCAAATAGTTTTATTGTCTGGTGGAGATCTGTAAGCTTTATGGAAATTACAATTTTTTTCCCAAAATTTTGGGGTTTTAGAAATCTTTTGAATGGAAAAACAAACCCCTAAAATGTTGTTATATTTGAAACGCATTGTTACTTAGTTGCGTTATGTGAACAGGGATGCCTGCCATAATAATATATTATGTCATTCAGTTGTGTCCTACCAGCCATATTATTGAAACAGGAATTCGTAATTGATATTTTTGTAATGTGTGTATTTCCCCGAGTTCAAAAAAACTTTTTTTTTTCTCAAACATTTTGACCAAAATTTTTTTAGTTCAAAATTAAAAGTTAAAATCCCAAAAAGACCCCGTTCCCCAAAATTATGGTATTTTTTCCGCTTTTTTGAAACCAAATATCTTACCTTTCATTGGGGTTTTGTTTGTAAAAAAATTAAAAAATTTTTGGGACTTTTTTTTTGTTATTAAATTTTTTTTATTTTTCTAACCCTTTTTGTTTTTCAAATTTTTTTTGCCCTGGGTTTTTAACAAAAAATTAATTTACTGTATCAGTATTGTAAATGTATCTACCGTTGTTTATACAACACGTCACCATCTGTTATTGTTTTGACTCAATGTATATGGACACTATGTTTTCAGACACTATACATTTACCAACAAATTATTTTATTTTTTTTTTTTGGGAATATATGTTTTAAATTTCAAGTGACTTATTCCCATTGCATTGACTGACACACACAAATGACATGGGACTTTTCACACACTAAATCATAGTGCTTATTCCCCCATAAAGTCTGTGACATTCACCACAAAATTACAATGAGTTTACAAAAATTTGGAAAACCCCAAATTAAAATTTAAACATATTGGGGATTAAAAACCAAAAATTTTGGGGGCCCTAAATCTTTTTTCCCCCTAATGAATAGGACTGTAACACCTTAGACATGGACTGACACAAAAATGTACATAACGATTACACATAATATACATAACTTATTACACATAATGTACATGTGACTGTTTCACCCATTAGTACTGGGATTTTTCAAATATATACAATATTTATTCAAACAATGACATAACTGATTAACAAAAAGACAATGACTGTTTAAACCCAAATAATAGGCACACACACAATGTAATGTACATTCCCCCTTGGGTTTTTTGGTGAAATCCACACAAATTACTAATTTAAACTTATAAGGTTGGGTAACCTTTTAAAACTTTAAAATAATATTTTTTTAAAAAATTTTTAAAAACCCCCCCCCAAAATTTAAAAAAAAATTTTCCCCAAAAAAAGGAAAAAAAAATTTTAAATTTTTTTTTAAAAAAAGGGAATTTTTTAAAAAAATTTTTTTAAAATTTTTTATTACCCCTTTTTTAAAAAAATTTAAAAAAAATTTTTCCCCTTTTTCCCCCTTTTTAAATTAAAAAAAAAAAAAAAATTTTAAAAACCCCTTTAAAAAAAAATTTTTTTTAAAAAAAATTTTTAAATTTTTTTTCACAAAAAAAATTTTTTTGGGGCCCCAAAAAAAAAAAAATTAAAAACCCAAAAATAAAAAGTTTTTTAAAAAATTTTAAAAAAAACTTTTTCCCATATTTTTTTAAAAAAAGGGGAAAAAAAAAAAAATTAAAAAAATTTTAAAAAAGTAAATAAAAAACCAAACCTTTTAAAAAAAAATTTTTAAAAAATTTAAAAAAACCCTAAAACCCCAATTTTTTTTTTAAAAATTTTTTTAAAAAAAAAAAATTTTTTTTTAAACCCCCCAAAAAAAATTTTTTTAAATTTTTTTTAAAAAAAATGGGGGTTTTTTTTAAAAAGGGTTTTCCCCCTTTTTTTTTTTTTTTTCCCCCGGGTTTTTTTTCCCTTTTCCCTTTAAAAAAAAAAAAACCCCCGAAAAAAAAAAAAAATTTTTTAAAGGGAAAAAAAAAAATTTTTTTATTTTTTTTAAAAGTTTTTTTATTTTTTAAAAAATTAAAAATTCCCTTTAAAAAATTTTTTAAAATTTAATTTTTAAAGGGAATTTTTTTAAAATTTTATTGGGAAAAATTAAAATTGTTTTTTGGGGGAAAAGGTTTTTTTTTTTTTTTTTTTAAAAAAATTTTTTGAAAATTTTTTTAAAAATTTTTTTTTAAAAATTTTAATTTTTTTTTTGGGGGGTTTGGGAATTTGTTTTTTTTAAAATTTCCAATTTCAATTGTTTTTAATTTTTAAAAAGGGAATTTTTTTTAAAATTAAATTTTTTAATTTGAAACCCCGGGGGGAAAAATTTTAAAAAAATTTTTTAAAATTGGAAAAACCCCTTTTTAAATTTTTTTTAAAACATTTCCTTTAAATATTTTTAAAAAATTTGGGGTTTTTTGGGAAAATAAAAAAAATTTTTGGGGGAAAAAAAAAATTTTTTTTTGGGGGAAAAAAACCCTTTTTTTTTGGGGTTTTTTTTTTAGGGGGGTTTTTTTTAGTGGGGTTTTTAAGAAAAAATTTTGTGTTTTTAAAAAAAATTTTTTTAAAAAAGGGCTTTTTTTTTTTTGGGGGGTTTTTTTTTTTTAAAAAAAAATTTTTTTTTTTTTTTTTAAAAGTTTTTTTTTTAAAAAAAAATTTTTGTATTTTTTTTTTAAAAAAATTTTTAAAAAAAAAGGGGGAAAAAAAAAAAAAAATTTTTTTTTTTGGGGGGGGGGTGAATTTTCCTTTTTGGGGGGGGAAAAAAATTTTTTTGGGGTAAAAAAGGGGGGGGTTTTTTTTTTTAAAAAAAAAAAATTTTTTAAAATTTAAAAACCCAAAAAAATTTTTCCCCTTTTTTTGGGGTTCGGGGGTTTTTTAAAAAAAAAAAATTTTTTTAAAAAGGGGGGTTTTTTTTTTAAAATTGGGTAAAAAAAAAGGGGGTTTTTAAAAAAAATTAAAAAAAAATTTAAAAGGGGGTTTTTTTTTAAAAAATTTTTTAAAAAAAAAAAAAAAAAAAAAAAAAAAAAAATTTTTAAAATTTTTTTAAATTTAAAAAAAATTTTTTTAAAATTTTTTTTGGGGGGTTTTGCCCTCCAAAACCAAAGGCAAAAAAAAAAAATTAAAAGCTGAAAAAAAAAATTTTTTTTTGGGGTTTTTTTTAAAAGGTTCCTTTTTAAATTTCCCCAAAAACCCGTTTTTCCCCTTCCTTTTTTTTTTTAAAAAAAAAATTTTTTAAAAAATTTTTTTAAAAAAAAAAATTTTTTTTTAAAAAAGGGAAAAAAAAAAAAAATTTTAAAATTTTTTTTTTAATTTTTTTAAAACCCCAAACTTTTTAAAAATTTTTTTTTTTAAAAAAAAACCCTTTTTTAAAAAAAAAAAATTTTTTTAAAAAACCCTTTTTTTTTTTTTTAAACCCCCCGGAAAAATTTTAAAAAAAAAAAAAAATTTTTCCTTAAAAAAAACCCCCGGGAAATAAAAAAATAAAAAAAGGCCCCCCCCCCCCCCCCCCTTTTTCCCCCTTTTCTTTTCCCCCCCCCCCCCCCCCCCCCTTTTTTTCCCTTTTTTTTTTCCCCCCCCTTTCCCCCCCTTTTTTTAAATTTTTTTTTCCCCCCCCCTTAAAAAATTTTTTCCCTTTTCCCCCTTTTCCCCCCCTTTTCCCCCTTTCCCTTTTTCCCCCTTTTCCCCTTTTTTTTCCCCCCCCCCCTTTTTTTGGTAAAATTTTAAATTTTCCCCCTTTTTAAAAAGGGTTTTTTTTTTTTTTTAAAAAAAAATTGGGTTTTTGCAAAAAATTTTTTTAAAAAGTTTTTCCTTTTTTTAAAAAAAAAACCCTTTTCCCTTTTTCCTATTTTTAAAAAAAAAAAATTTTAAAAAAAAATTTTTTTTTAAAAAAAAAATTTAACTTAAAAAAAAAACCCCCCTTTTTTTGGGAAAAAACCCAAATTTTTTTTTTTTGCCCGTTTAATTTTTTTTTAAATCAATTTTTTTTTTTTGGGGGGGTTGAAAAATTTTGGGGGGCCCAAAAAGGAATTCCCCCCGGGGGGTTTTAATTTTTTTTTAAAAAACCCCCCTTTTTTTTTAAAAATTTTTTTTAAAAAATTTTTTTGGGGGTTTTTTTTTTAAAAAAAAAAATTTTCTTTTAAAACCCCCCCCGGGGGTTCCGGGCCTGGGGGGAAAAGGGGGAAACCCCCCCAAAAAAACAAAAAAAACCCCAAATTTAAAATTTTTTTTTTTTTAAAAAAAAAAAGGGGGGTTTGGGGGGTTTTAAAAAAAAAAACCCTTCCATTTTTTTTAAAAAAACCCCCTTTTTTTTAAAAAAATTTTCCCCCCTTTTTTCGGGTTTTAAAACCCCAAAAAAAAAATTTGAAAAAAAATTTTTTAAAAAATTTTTTTTTAAAAAAAAACTTTAAAAATTTAAAACCCCCTTTTGGGGTTTTACAAAACCCCCAAAAAATTTTCCCCCCGGGGAAAAATTTTTTCTTAAAAAAAAGGGTTTAAAACCTTTAAGGGGGGCCCCCCAAAAAACCCAAAATTAAAAATTTTCCCTTTAAAAAAAAGGGGGTTCCCCCCCCGGGGGAAAAAAGGGTTTTTTAAAACCGGGGGCCCCTTTTTGAACAAACCCCCCTTCCCAAAAATTTGGGGGGGTTTTTTGGAAAAAATTTTTTAACCCCCATTTTTTTTAAAAAGCCCCAAAAAGGGGGGAACGGGGGTTTAAAAAAAATTAAAAATTGGGTTTACCCCCAAAAAACCCCGGGGCCCCCTTTTTTTTTAAAAAAAAAAAAAAAAACCCCCCTTTTTTCCCTTTTTTTTTAAAAATTTTAAACCCCCCCCCCCAAAAAGGGGAAAAAGACCATAAAAATTTTTCCCCCTTTTTTTTAAAAAGGGTTTTTTTTTTTTGGGGGGGGCCCCCCCAAATTTTTTAAAAAGTAATTTTTTTTTTTTAAAATTTTTCCCCCCCCTTTTTTTTTTCCCCCCTTTTCCCCCTTTAAAAAAAAAAAAATTTTTCCCCCTTTTTTAAAAAACCCAAATTTTAAAAGAACAAAAATTTTTTTTTCCCCCCCCAAAAAAATTTGTCTGGTAAAAAAGGGGGGCCCCCCCCCCCAAAAAAAAAAATTTTTTAAAAGGTTCAAAAAAAAAAAATTTTTTTTTTGGGGGAAAAATTTTTTTCCAAAAAACCCTTTTTCCATTAATTTCCCCAAGGGGGGGCCCCCCAAAAAAACCCCCTGGGACCCTTTTTTTGGGGGGGAAAAAATTTTTTGGGGGGAAAACCAAAAAAAAAGGGGGACCATGAATCCCCCCCACGGAAAAATTTTCCCGGGGGCCCCCCGGGGGGGGCCCCGGGGCCCCCGGGGGGGCCCCCCCCGGGGGGCCCCGGGAAAATTACCGTGGGGGGGTTTTCAGGGGCCCCCCCTTTTTCTTTTTTTTCCCCCCAAAAAATTTTTTTTGGGGGGAAAAAAAGGCCCCCCCGGGGGGGGGCCCCCCCCCGGGGGGGGGAAAAAAAGGGGGGAAATTAAGGGGAACAAGGGTTTTTTGGAAAAATTTTGCCAAAAAAAAAATTTTTTTTTTTTGAACCTTAAAAAAAAAAAAAAGGGGGAAGGGGAAAAAAAATTTTTCACCAGACAAAAAAAGGGGGGGGAAAAAAAAATTTTTTTTCTTTTAAAATTTTTTTTTTTAAAATTTTTTTAAAAAAAATTTTTTTGGTTTTAAATTTTTGGGGGGGGGAAAAAAAAAAGGGGGGCAAAAATTTTTTTTTAAAAAAAAATTTTTACAAAAAAAAAAAGGGGGGGGGGGGGCCCCCCCCCCCCAAAAAACCCTTCAAAAAAAAGGGAAAATTTTTTAGGGTTTTTTTTCCCCTTTTTGGGGGGCCAATTTAAAAAAAAAAAAAG
Source organism: Ridgeia piscesae (assembly GCA_025642075.2). NCBI lineage: Eukaryota > Metazoa > Annelida > Polychaeta > Sabellida > Siboglinidae > Ridgeia > Ridgeia piscesae. Next base: position 2,552 of record JAODUO010003613.1, on the reverse strand, counting down.
GGGGGGGAAAAAAGGGGGGAAAAAAAAAAAAAATTTTTTTTTAAAAAAAAATTTTGGGCCCCTTTTTTTTTTGGGAAAAATTTTTTTTTGGGGAAATTTAAAAAAACCCCAAAAAAATTTGGGGAATTTTAAAAAAATTTCCCTTGGGGGTTTTAAAACCCCCCAAAAATTTAAAAAAAATTCCCCTTTTTTGGGGTTTTTTGGGAAAAAAAACCCCTTTTGGGCCCCGAAAAAAAGGGTTTTGGGGGGGGAAAAAAAAGGGGGGGAAAAAAAAAATTTCCCCCGGGGAAATTTTTGGGGGGGAAAAAACCCCCTTAAAAGGGGTTTTAAAATTGGGGCCAAACCGGCCGGGGAAATTAAAAATTTTTGGGTTTTTAAAAATTTTTGGGGGTTTTAAAAAAAATTTTTTTTTTTTTTAAAAAAAAAAAGGGGAAAAATTTTTTTTTTTAAAAAAATTTTTTTTGGGGGGGGGTTTTTTTTTTTTCCCTTAATATTAAAAAAAAAAAAATTTTTTTTTTTAAATTTCCCCAAAAACCCCAACGGGAAAAAGGGGGAAAAACCCCCCCCGGGGTTTTCCCAAAAACCCCGGGGGGTTTTTTTTTTTTCCCCCCCTTTTTTAAACCCCCCCAAGGGGGAAATATCTTGTGACGTCCTGCAGTATGTCAACAGATGACTGTGTGACATATCGAACTGGAGATTTATGGTGATACAGTTAACACAATGTCCACAGTGTCTTCGTTGGACAAAGCTGTGCGTGAATGTGTAGAGAGAAGGTGGGTCTGTGTGTAGCGGTGTGTGTACTTTCGTTCACATCGATGTGCCCTCACATGTGTAGACACTTGCTTGAGTGTTGACTGCGTTTGTTGCAGAAGAGGAAGAACAACCAATGATCCGAGGCTTCTCTGACGACGAACCACTTGTGATTGCCTAGAGGTGCGCCAATGATCTTCAGCTGGTGGTGATTCTAAAGGAGAAGATTTCTCTCATGGTGATGAATTTTTGTTTGCCTAGAGGAGAAGCCATGATCCATGGCTGATGAAGATCCACTTGTGATTGCCTACTGAAGAAAACAATGATCCGTGACCGCTCTGGTCATGATCTACATGTCATGTCCTACATGTCATTGTCCAGAGGAGCAGCCAGTCTTCTGCGACTTCTGTGAATGTTTTAATCGTATAAATGGCTACGATCTTTAGTACATGTACTTCATGTGATTTTATGCATGTTTCTGTGCCTTGTGTGAGTCTACATGCACCGATATGTTATGCCTGGCTTGCAGTTATTATGTTAACATATCACACTGATATTGAATGACCACGGCATGGAAGTCGATTATTCCCGTTGTCAGTGTCTTCAGGAGTGCGGGGGGACAACCTCCTTACTGACACAGGTAGACGCGTGATACAGACACCTGTGTGTTTACTCCGGGGTCGTAAGCTTGGCCACTACATTCTTTGTCATACTTTTGGTGGGTCCCGTCCACCCACTCCATCAGCTACAGGCAGGTTATCCTGCAAGGCTGTGGAAAGGTTCTTACATATCACGCCACCCTTGTGTTGCTATAGTCAAACGCCAAGCCATGCAGCAGGCCGAATGGTTAGCTAGGCATATGCAGTAAAGGCTGATTTATGCTGTATATAAACATCCGCACTGGTAGTGGTCAACAGTTTTAGGTCCAGGGTTGGAGTTCAGCTACATTTTGTCACGTCCACTTATTAGTACATTGGATCAAGTCCCAAAACATAAATGTATCAAGGACATCCGATCGAGAGCAAGTCCAAGTACATTTCGGTCATAATGATCAACAGTAATAACTTTACTCAGGTGTTGATTGCTAAGTATTTTCAAAGTGTATCATTTTATTCGAATGTAATAATCCAGTTTCTTGGTTCATTGTTAATAAGTAAATGTTTTACCTCTCAAGAAACTTATTGTTTTATTTTAGTTGTAGATATAGTCCAGATGGACGTTCAGTGTTTTGTATCGTACAGGAAATACAGTAGTGAAGTATACTTTTTGTGTAACAGTATTCAAGTTATGCACTTGAAATATACTCGATATTTTGGGAAGTAGTATTTACCAACCGCAAGTACGTGTCATTTCAAAAGCCGAGTAGAGATACTGAAAAATGTACTTAATTACATGTCTTGACCCCCAACCCTGAGTAGGACTAAGGCCGGGCAGATGTGAAACTGCGTGAACTGGACTGGTTATGACGGTAACTTGAAGGCTACGCATGTGATGTTATGTAGAAGTGTGAGAAGGAATCCTCTCAGACACGGTTTGTTGTCACTGGCCGTCCTGGTCACTAATACATTCCATCCAGGGATTTCACTTTGTTACTTTGTGTATTATAGTTACCATGTCTCACGTTTCCATCCAGCAGAATTTGTGATATACATGGAAGTGAGTTTACACTCATGTTAGTGGTTGAGTTCCAGTTTCAGCGTTTTTATTCAAATAGTTTTATTGTCTGGTGGAGATCTGTAAGCTTTATGGAAATTACAATTTTTTTCATATTTTATTTTAAAGATTGTAGCTCAATGATCTGT
>JAODUO010003612.1:0-13462 GCA_025642075.2 Ridgeia piscesae | reverse complement strand
GAAGGAGCAGACAGAGAGAAAGATAGGGCAGTAGTTTGACAGATGCGTAGAAATATGGGGAAGGAGTCGGTGTGTGTGTGTGTGTGTGTGTGTGTGTGTGTGTGTGTTGCTCTCTCTGTGTATACATGTGAACAACCTTTAATGTCATTGTGGCATTAAACAGCTTAATTGCTTTTATCAAAGCATGATCTTCACCTAGATCAATCTACTGAGAGAGGAATTAAACCGGCTAATAGACATCCAGTCTCCCCAATTCTCAGTACTGGCTAACTTACAATATGGTAACCTACAAAGGTTATGGTGTGCTATTAAATACATGCTTGCTACCACTGTGATCATTGACCTTCAGACGCTATAGAATTTGTTATAATTTTTTGGCCCTTACAAGAGAAAAGGGCCCTTTTTTTAATTTAAATAGGGTTTCCAACAAGATGCTTCCGCTGGAAAAAATTTTGGAACCAATTTTTTTTGAAGCCATTATTAAAAAAAGTTTCAAGGGGGCCACCCCAAGGGGACCCAACCTATTCCCTTTTTCTTTTCATGTCATTTGGTAACGGTAACTTTGTAGGTCCATGTAACAGTATCTCCTCCCAACAACTGATGACTATTTGCCTCTTTCTCTACTCATTTGCTGCCTTCAACCATAGGCCGCTGACTTACCAGTTGTCAGTGCATTTCAGAAACATCCACATATATTTAATTATGTGTTTCTGATGTGCTGTGGTTTTCTAGAGTTTCTCCTTACTGAGCTGAGAGAACTAAGAGATCGTCATTTAGCCAGATCATCCCAGATGACAGCACTGTACACATATTTCAGCTTCGAAAATCCGTAATGGAGATGACCGCGGTCAGCTGGTTGGTCATTGTTAAGGTCCATGCATGGGTCACTTCAAGAGAAAAATGCTTAGCTTCAAGAGGAGTATCCGAGGGTGGCTGGACACAGACCTCAGAACTAAATGAATATTGGGTGGACTGAGCCAGAGATTCAACACCACCATGATGATGACACCAGAAGCTGGAGGCAGGGTAGGTTGATGTTGAATATTTTACAGTGATATTCAATAGTTTTCACACTCACCGAAAATGTTCCCCTGCTCAACCCTCTCGAGAATCACCAAAAGGGGCACATTCCAAGTCCCCGGAGGTAGGTCAGGTTAACACAGGCATAGTGTGGACCAATTCTAATGTTTTGGGTTTGGCTCAACCTACCTATGTTACTGTACTGTTGGTATAATATCTCGTATATTTGTATATAAATGTTTAAAAATTAACAAAGGGGTCATAATCTTTTTTTATTTGCATGAAGGAAATGTAAAAAAAAGTGGAATATGATGGGTATAGAAAATGGCTGCCAATATAAAAAAGGCAAATGTTGGAGACAAGGTTTTTTTCATTGCAACAGGGAGTGTGTGACTTTGTGTATGTGTGTGTTTGTGCTTGATCACACATGTATTGTTGGTGGACTAGAAGAGTGAATACCCAAGTTTAACAACAAAAGGTTAGGCAAAGTTTTGGTTTGGTGAATCAACTGTTGTTGGATCAAGTTGTAGGTAAATTTAAAACCTGGGGCTTGTGGCGTCATTCCATTTGATAATTAAGTTGATTTACTCAAAAGTTGTTAAAATGGGTTCACTTGAAAATTGCTGTGGTATATATTTACTCACAAGTTGTTTGTGTGATTTTTTAAATTTTAAATTGTTAGCTCAAATTTTGGGGGACCTGTTTAGTGTTTCATTCAACTGAAGTACTGGGCAACTGTAGGTAACAATACAATTAATTACATGAATATGATTAAATGCACATTTCAGTATATTTTTAAGGCTGTTGTGTAATGTAAAGATACTTCTAAGTGTATTATTGTATAAAAATTCTTCTAACTGTAATAAGATAAAGCAACTTTTTGGAAATGTGATTAAATGCAATATTCAATGTATGTATAAGTATGTTATTGTAAAATACAAAGCAACTTCTAGCAGTACTATAAAAACAACTTCTTTGAAATGTAGTGCTGTCATGATTTAACAATCAATAAATTTTTTAAAAAAAATTTAAAAGTGTTTTAAACCAACCGAGGTTTGTTTTTGGGAATTTTTCCTTTTTGACATCAAGATAACCACTGAACGTAGCATTGAAGACATTCTCCATTTGATGACCATGGGTAAGTGTTAATTACTAACTACATAATCAGTTGCCACAGGTGTGAGGTCATTTCCTGGTATGGTCAGTTGCTTATCACTTAAAAAAATATTGCTTCAAGGCACCTATATTGCTCAGCTTGTGCGAGTAGCTTTCAGATATTCCTGCTAGAGCCACACAGACACCTTCGTTACAGTTGTGGATCCTCATTGACTGATGCCAACTCAGTGAAAGTGGAACTAATTATTATTACCCCCGAGGGTAGTTGAATTTTAGAAATTATGTTCACTGAATGAAATGAAATGTATAGTATGAGAAAACATATGTTTTACAAAACCGTCTGTGGGGCAGAGTAGCACAGGACGTCAGACTTTCGATGTTGGGAACCCAATTATGAATCTTCTTGGTGTCTTGTTGAAGTTTGGATAAATTTGTTCACCCATCATCATTACCCTGAATGTCGGGAACACACCTGACAGGTCTGTCAGCTGAACAAGTTTAGAACACTTAACTGCCCTAAGTCACGTGAGAACTTACTTTTAAAAGTGAGATTAATTTAGATGGGGGGGATTTGAACCCTTTCTTATTGAGAGTCCCAACCCATTTATTTAAAACCCCCCAAAATAATGCCCAATTTTTTTTTTTTAAATATATTTCACTACTAGCACCCCAAAAATCAGGATAATTTGTTCCCGTTTCTTTTTTTGTGAAAAAATTTAAAAATTTTTTAATACAGTTTTCATCCATTCAAATTTAAAAACCTTAGTCCTCTTTCTTCCTTCTTGAAAAAATTTTTTGTCAATATTTTCATATCCATTCAAATTTAAAAACTTTACCCGATTCCCCTCACCTTTGGATTAAAAAAATAAACCACATTTTTTACGAAATTTTATAACTAATTAAAATTTTGAGTTTTGATATAATTTTGGGTTTTTCCTTGGTTCTTTTTCTAGCATATCAATTTTCTTAATGGCCTCCATGCTTTTACAATAATTTAAATGAGGCCCAACCATTGTTTTATACAGGGAATTTTGTTTTTTTCGTACACTATATTTCGCCAATTTAACCCCAAAAATTTGGTTTCCCTTCGTTTAAATTTCCCCAAATGCTTTGATACCTTCATGTCAGCACTAATAGTTAACCTTGTCCTTTTTCCCCCAAGGTAGTATTTTAAAATTACCCATTGTTTGGTATTGGCATCTTCATTTCCCCTGGGTTTGTAAAATGCACCCACACTTTCCCAAAAAAACACATTTGCCACCGAACCATCTAAAAACTTATTAAAACAAACTTGTAAATGCTGTTATTTCAAAAAATTTTTAATTTTCCCCCAAAACGGTTGTCCCAAAAAATTCAACACCTTGCTTGTTATTTATCATCCAAAAATTGATATATATTAAGAATAAAAAAAGGTCCCAAGTCCCTGCGGTGTACTCCACTAAAAACCCCTTTTCCAGTTTAAACCCTTCCCCACCAACTACTTTTGTTTCTAAAAACCCATTTTTTCCATCCAGTTATCATTCCTTTTCCCCTATGCCATGGGCCTTTAGTTTAATTATAGTTTTTGGTGTGGAATTTTGAAAAAGGTTTTTTTAAGTTTTAATTTGGTGATCCTCATTCCAACTTTTGCCCTTTTCCCAAAAAAAATTTTTGCATGCCCTTTCGTTTTTAAAAAACCCCATGTTGAGATGGGTTTATCAATTTTTTTTTTAAAAAAAAAACCCAAAGGTGATTTTTAATTATTTTTTCTAATAGTTTAAATCACCGATTTTTCCCCTTTAAAATTCCGGGTTTTCCAACCCTTTTTAAAATAATGGAAAGGCTTTTTCCATTCTCCCCCCCCTTAATGGGGTTTACATGGCCAAGGGGTCTAATCTAGTCAGTGGGTTCATGTGAACCTGGAAAAAAAGTCTTGTGTGTTTTTTTAAAGGGGTTTATGTTTTTTTAGCCAAATTTAAAGAAGTGTTTTATTGCTCGTCAACATCTAAACTGCTTCTGGATTATGGTAACTTTATTGTAGGTTTTTTCATAATACAAAACTATTAATTGTTTGTTTAATTTAGTTGAAAGAAAGCGGTGTCATTTTCAATTTGACTGCAAGATTAATTGGGTCAGATCTATCTGGCATTAAAATTACCTATACATGTATTCCCAAATGTGTTTGATACACAAGTGTAAATATTAGTGTGACATATTTAAAACAAAAAAATACATGTGACAGTTCAAAGAGCACATGAAACTGAATATCATGATAGAAAGTGCATGTTATCTGAGGTGCCAAGTTCTTATGTTCATTCACTGTTTTGGATCATTAGCATGATCTAAGTAGCCTGAGTGTTTAAGAAAACACTACAGTAGTTATGAAAACTAATTACTTATATATTCCAGATGGTTTAATTTGATGTAATTTCTAGTTGACAGCAATTCTTTCTGTGATAATTTGATGTGGCCATGACATACTGTTATGACAGACAATGGTGTAAAATGTTCGCATTTCTTTCATGTAGTTGTGCTGGGTGACAAGAGCCTGGGCCATATTACTGACTGTCTCCCCAATGTCTACTTTCGCCTCGGGCTTCTGCTAAAATTTGACACGGCCTATCATCAGTCAGCTTGAAGTCAAGTTCCAGGGCGACTTATGGCGCCTCAATTACGAGGTGTTGGCCCGGTGGAGGGATGGCAACTGTCACCTGCCTGATATGGTCAAGAGACTCATTGAGGCACTACGAGAACTTGAACTAAATGATGTCGTTGAGGTCGTTCGAAATGGTGAGTGTGTCAGTTGGTTAATTTTTTTACAGATATGGCCTTAAGATGTTCAACCTTCAGTTTGCCACTTATCCTAGTGATAACATTTTAAATCCAGCATTACACTAGTTGCTTAAATAAGAAATGTTTGGCCCACTGCACTGTCAGTTTTTTATATGTTCCCTAAGGTGTTGTAACACTATAATTCAATGGTGGAGTTTAATTTAAAAAAATGCCAAGATGATCATTGGATAAGAGAGTTTGACAAGTCATATTGAGAGATATTAAGAGGATATTAATGAGTGTAATTGACAAAGATGCACATATTCTAGTGAGAAAAAATTACAATAAACTTAATAACTATTTTCTATAAGGAAATTAGTGATTATGGAAACAGTGAAAAATATTCCACAACCTGTTCATCGGTGTTAGGTTTATTACTGGATGTCTCGATAGAATAAATGATCACTGACTTGACATGCCAATGTGTATTTTTAACTGTAGTTTACTTTTCTTTGTGTAACGTTTCATCTCATAACGCCAAACTTCGTCAGGCTATTGCCACTACACATGTATAATGCTATCTCTGGTGGTGCTCTAACTGGGTAGACCATCGTGGATTATGCTGTTTTCCCATCTTTGGTTTTTGTGTGAGAACGTTTGTTAAAGAGAAACTAAACGTTACAAGAAAAAGATAAACTGATTGTGAAAAGAATAACAGTTCTAAGCATTCAATGTGATGAACCTATTCATTTAGATGAACTGTAAATATTCACACGGGCATTGTGTCTGTTTCAGAGGAAGTCACCCAGCTGAAGGAAAATATCAAACGTGAAAAGGAAGCGCTACAAGCATGTCGAGGTACTCTTTCATTTACATCTTTGTAGATTTAACAATGATCCGTTATTTATATCTTGCGATATGTATCTTACAGCTAAAACTAGGATGTTGGGAGCTGAACAGTGTAATTACTTTAGTATGGTGTAACTTTATTACTAGGGACCCGCAAAGTCATTAGGTTTGCATCGATAGGCCAGTTACTGTTTGACTAACTACTTTCCTTCTCATGAGGAGCAGCCCTGGGAATCTCCTTTAAGGAAGTCCTTTTATGAGGCTCGTGTTAATCGTATTACGGCGATGCCACAATCTTCTGAGACCCAAGATGACGGATAATGAAGAATACATTTTAACATTTTAGGTAACTTATTTAAAGCCAGCTACTTTGCCCAAAATTGGGTGAGCAGTAATTTGTAATGGGAAGTTCTGCTTGGTTTCCCCAGAAAAAAAAATTGGGCCAAAGGTTTTTTTTTTTAAGGGTCAAAACATGTTGAAAGTTTACTGCCCGCCAATTTGTATGTAGTTAAATTATCAAGGTTGTGACAAATGTTAGCAATTTGAAAGATCTCACCTAAACAAAACATTCAGTTTCAAAACAAAATTTATTGGTAATAATGCAGAGGCGACCAGAGTTAAATCGCAATGTGTGTACCCTTAACTTGCCCATGTTCTAGACAGCAGACTTCCCATTACAAATTACTGCTCACCCAATTTTGGGCAAAGTAGCTGGCTTTAAATAAGTTACCTAAAATGTTAAAATGTATTCTTCATTATCCGTCATCTTGGGTCTCAGAAGATTGTGGCATCGCCGTAATACGATTAACACGAGCCTCATAAAAGGACTTCCTTAAAGGAGATTCCCAGGGCTGCTCCTCATGAGAAGGAAAGTAGTTAGTCAAACAGTAACTGGCCTATCGATGCAAACCTAATGACTTTGCGGGTCCCTAGTAATAAAGTTACACCATACTAAAGTAATTACACTGTTCAGCTCCCAACATCCTAGTTTTAGCTGTAAGATACATATCGCAAGATATAAATAACGGATCATTGTTAAATCTACAAAGATGTAAATGAAAGAGTACCTCGACATGCTTGTAGCGCTTCCTTTTCACGTTTGATATTTTCCTTCAGCTGGGTGACTTCCTCTGAAACAGACACAATGCCCGTGTGAATATTTACAGTTCATCTAAATGAATAGGTTCATCACATTGAATGCTTAGAACTGTTATTCTTTTCACAATCAGTTTATCTTTTTCTTGTAACGTTTAGTTTCTCTATTAGCAAACGTTCTCACATTGCTACCAGTAGATGGTAATACATGCGTATGAGACCTCCGGACGATGGTCTACCCAGTTAGAGCACCACCAGAGATAGCATTATACATGTGTAGTGGCAATAGCCTGACGAAGTTTGGCGTTATGAGATGAAACGTTACACAAAGAAAAGTAAACTACAGTTAAAAATACACATTGGCATGTCAAGTCAGTGATCATTTATTCTATCGAGACATCCAGTAATAAACCTAACACCGATGAACAGGTTGTGGAATATTTTTCACTGTTTCCATAATCACTAATTTCCTTATAGAAAATAGTTATTAAGTTTATTGTAATTTTTTCTCACTAGAATATGTGCATCTTTGTCAATTACACTCATTAATATCCTCTTAATATCTCTCAATATGACTTGTCAAACTCTCTTATCCAATGATCATCTTGGCATTTTTTTAAATTAAACTCCACCATTGAATTATAGTGTTACAACACCTTAGGGAACATATAAAAAACTGACAGTGCAGTGGGCCAAACATTTCTTATTTAAGCAACTAGTGTAATGCTGGATTTAAAATGTTATCACTAGGATAAGTGGCAAACTGAAGGTTGAACATCTTAAGGCCATATCTGTAAAAAAATTAACCAACTGACACACTCACCATTTCGAACGACCTCAACGACATCATTTAGTTCAAGTTCTCGTAGTGCCTCAATGAGTCTCTTGACCATATCAGGCAGGTGACAGTTGCCATCCCTCCACCGGGCCAACACCTCGTAATTGAGGCGCCATAAGTCGCCCTGGAACTTGACTTCAAGCTGACTGATGATAGGCCGTGTCAAATTTTAGCAGAAGCCCGAGGCGAAAGTAGACATTGGGGAGACAGTCAGTAATATGGCCCAGGCTCTTGTCACCCAGCACAACTACATGAAAGAAATGCGAACATTTTACACCATTGTCTGTCATAACAGTATGTCATGGCCACATCAAATTATCACAGAAAGATTGCTGTCAACTAGAAATTACATCAAATTAAACCATCTGGAATATATAAGTAATTAGTTTTCATAACTACTGTAGTGTTTTCTTAAACACTCAGGCTACTTAGATCATGCTAATGATCCAAAACAGTGAATGAACATAAGAACTTGGCACCTCAGATAACATGCACTTTCTATCATGATATTCAGTTTCATGTGCTCTTTGAACTGTCACATGTATTTTTTTGTTTTAAATATGTCACACTAATATTTACACTTGTGTATCAAACACATTTGGGAATACATGTATAGGTAATTTTAAAGCCAGATAGATCTGACCCAATTAATCATGCAGTCAAATTGAAAATGACACCGCTTTCTTTCAACTAAATTAAACAAACAATTAATAGTTTTGTATTATGAAAAAACCTACAATAAAGTTACCATAATCCAGAAGCAGTTTAGATGTTGACGAGTAATAAAACGCTTCTTTAAATTTGGCTAAAAACATAACATAACACTCACTTAAACAAACACACAAGACTTATTTTACCAGGTTCACATGAACCTACTGACTAGATTAGACCGTTGGCCACTGTGATCTCATTAGAGGAGGGAATAGTTCCGTTAGAATGGAAAGAAGCAAACATTATACCATTATTTTTTAAAAAAGGGTTTGAGAAACAAGTTTGAGAACCATAGACCAGTGAGTTTAACATCGTGTTTTTAAAAAATTAGAAAGACTAATTAAAGATCACCTGGTTGATTTTCTTGTTAAAAATAAATTGATAAACCCATCTCAACATGGGTTTTTAAAAACGAGGTCATGCTTAACAAATATGTTATGTTTTTTGGAAGATGTCACAAAGTGGCTAGATTAGGGATCACCAGTAGATATAATCTACTTAGAAATTTTAAAAAACCTTTGACAAAGTGCCACACCAAAGACTACTACTTAAACTAAAGGCCCATGGCATAGGAAATGGAAAAGGGTAAAAAAGGGTAGAAAAAAAGGCTTATTGATAGAAGACAAAGAGTACTAGTTGATGGGGAGGTTTCAAACTGGGAAAACGGTTTTGAGTGGAGTCCGCAGGGGTCAGTACTGGGACCTATTTTATTCTTTAAAATATATCAATGATTTTAACATAACAAGCAAGGTGTTTTAAGTTTTTTGGGGCGACACAAAAGTGTTTAGAAAAATTAAAAGTGATGCAGATAGACAGCATTTACAAGATGATCTTAATAAGTTGATAGAATGGTCTGAGAAGTGGCAAATGCTGTTTAATTTTGGAAAGTGTGGGGGCCCTTCCCCACAGGACATGGGAATGAAGATGCACAATATACAATGGGTGATACTGTACTAAATACTACCTTAAAGGGGAAAAAGGGCTTAGGGTTAATTTTTTAGTGCTGACATGAAGGTAAAAGAACAGTATGGAATTGCAGCAGCAAAGGGAAAACCCAAAATTTTGGATTAATTAGGCGAAATATAGTGTACAAAGAAAAAAAACTAATAATACCGCTGTATAAAACAATAGTTAGGGCCCCACTTACAATGTTGTATTAGGTTATTTACTACATGTGAGGGATTCCGTAAGGTTTTTTGGGGATCAATCAGACAAAATTAAAACAAAAAAGGGGAATTTTTTTAATGAAATGTTAAAAAATTGTTGTCAAATAAAACCTTGGGGGAAACCGTTTAGTGTTTATAATGAATATGGGAATTAGGAAAATAAATTAAAAATAATTTTTTAAATCACTTTAAGAATAAGGCTGGTTAATGAAAGAACTTTAATGTTTTATTTAAAAAATTTTCTAATTTTAAAAATAAAGTTTTTTGGAAAGGTTTTAAAATAAATATTTGTATTTTAAAAGTATGTTATTTTAAAAAAAAAATTTGGCATCCCTTAAAACACCGGGAAATGTAGTGTTTTGGATTTAAAACCAAATGGTTTGGGTAAATCAAATAAAATTATTTATTAATTTTCCGTTTTGGGGGGCATTGTGTTTAAAATTTTTTGTTCACTAAGCCCCTGAAGGTGTTGGACTTTTCCCCTTTTGAATGGGAAAAATTTAAATTTCCAAATTTCAAAAGGGCCCAAGGTTATTTTTCCCCAAATGGAAAGTTGCTTTCACTTCCCAAAGGTTAAAAACCCCTATTTCTCACTTTATACTTTAAATTTTTTCCCGTGACACACAAATTCTTCCCCTTGGGGGTTTTTAATTTTTCCAAACTCAAAAAAGTGGAAAAATTTATATACCCCCGGGAAATTGAATTTAGTTTGTTCCTAAGGAAATGAAAGTATAATGAGAAAATAGTGTTAAAAACTTGGGGGAAGTGAAAGGACTGACTTTACCAAAATGCTCACACCTGGCAAATATGTAGTTAAAAATTTAACCTTTGCATAGGAGAATGCTTATCTTATTTATTTTATCGATGGCAAAAAAAATTCACATAACCCAGCACCAATCAAAATTTAACCCTTTTTGATTCCAAAATTTTTGATTTAAATCATACAGCCCCACAAAGTTGTTTAAGTATCTGAAGTGTTTTTTAAATCCTATCAAATTAATATTGAATTAATAATTTCCAAAATCTTTTCTTATAAGTTGAAAATTTTTTACATAATCACTTGAATACTTTACATTAAACCTAAATATCTAAATGTGTTTCAATTGAAAATTTTTTACCATTCCCATCTAGTTGAAATTTTTGGGCTGCCAAGTTTTTCAGCTACAATTTTTAATAGTTCATTGGCAAATACCTTATTAGTTCTTTTTTATGTATACCTAAGCATTAATGAACAATAACAACATGTTAACCTTATTCAACTGTAAGAATCATAACAAGTATTTAAAAATCACCCATCAATTGGAGTAAATCACAACCCAAAGAATTTTACCCAATACATGTTGTACAACTATGTTTAAAAAGTCACAAAATTGAAAAAACCCACAGCATTCAAGTAACATTAACGAACTTATAATGTTTGTAGTATAAAAGATCCCAAACTAGTGGCCTTTTCCTCACTAGCACGTTACTCACAATAAGTTCCCCGGAAAATTTCCCTGCCTGCCTTTGGTGTAAGACTTGGTCAGCATTTTTAGGTAAATCAGTGGAAAGAAACACACAACCCAAAAACACCCTGTTGTAATTTTAACCCTAAATTTGTTTTTTATTTAGCATTTCACCCATATTTTTTTTTTTTTATGCAATAAAATGTAATCCCCTTTTAATTTTTATTTTTAAAATTGGATATTTCCCCGTAAAAAAGGGGGTTTCCCCAAATCAAAATTTGCCAACTATGTGTGTAACCCCTATGGGCTTGGTTTTTGGTTTGGATTTGAATTTAAAAGAAGGTTTTTTCCGGAAAATTAAAACTTTTTGGGAATTAGGGAAAAATTTTTTTAAATTTTCCAAAATCCATTTTTTTTTGTTTAATTTGGTTGGAACCGGTGTCATTTTAAATTTCTGAGGTTTTGGGTCAGACCTGGAAAAATTACCTAACATGTTTCCCCAAATTTTTGGATAACAATGAAAATAGGTGACATTTAAAAAAAAAATTACGGAAATTTTCAAAGGAAAAAAATTGAAATCTGAAAAAGGGATTTTTCAAAATGCCAATTCTTAGTTCTTCACTTTTTGGAAATTAGAAAACCAAGACCTCGGGAAAAAAAAATAAGTAGTTTGAAAACTAATACTTAATATCCGAGGGTTTTAAGGAGAATTTTAGGAAAGACCTTTGTGATAATTGTTGTGGAGGAATACTGTTAATGGCCCAAAAGTTCCTTCCAAATAAATGCCGAAGAGGGGCCATATTGGGGCTGTCCATGTCTAATTTCCCCCTCCAAAATACTTTATCCAAAAAACCCCAAAATAAAAAAAAGTAACCCCCCCCTTTGCAATGTTTAAACCGTTAACTTTGTTTTTAATTTGGGCAGCCTTTTTAAACCCCCATAAAAACCATTTTTCTAAAAATAAAATATACCCTTTGTAATTTTTTAAACATACAGTTGAGTAAACAATTTAAATATTAAGCCAAAAATAAAGGAGGACCTTGCCTTTTTTAAATTTACCTCCGGGATTGAGTCCTTTTTGTTCTGGGGTTCGGGCAGGTGAGGGAAAACATTGTTCTGAAAATATCAACATAACCTACCTCCCCCCTTGGTCACCATGGTTTTAATCTCGTAGTTCCAAATTTAAAATTTAAGTTTTGTTTTTTTGTAGCAGGTTTTAAATTTTAAGTTTTTTCTTAGGCCCCTTTTAAAGGAATTAAATGCAACAAAAAACCGCTTCTATTAGGAATTTATGTAGTTTTTATATAAAAACTTTAATTTTTGTTAATTTGGTTAAAAAAAGGGGTTCTTTTCTTTGCTCAGTTAAGGGTCAAAACACGGCTTTAAAATTATATAATGTACCCCCAAATGTTTGAAACGTGTAAAAAAGGGAAAATTTAAACAAAAAATAAGGAAGGGCAAAAGCACAGTTGTTTAAAAGGAAATCTTTTAAATTGATCCAAAGTTCTTATCTTTCACGGGCCATTAGTGTCTGTAGCCATTTTGGGAAAAATTCCTATTAAAAACCTAAATTTAAATTTTCAGAGGGTTTTAATTTGAAATTTTCATTAAAAACCTTTCTTATTTTGAGGTCCTTTGCTATGTTTGACGGGCAAAGGAAATTTCCCCTTTTTTTTCAAAAAACGGGGGAAAGGGGGGGCCCTTTCTAAAGCCCCCCCAATGCTATTTGCCCCCTTTCCAAAATTTAACGCCAATCAGTCACTTGAGTCAAGCCGGGGATTTATGGCCCAATTGAGGTTCCTTGAGTTGCCAGTACTGGATTGGTAAGGATTCATTGCCTTTAATTTTTTATAATTGTCGTGAAGTCTCTTTAAAGTTAGTGTTAATGCAAAATGCTTAAGTGTTCAATTCAGGCACAACCAAAAACAAAAACCACAACACATGCTTTAAAATTTTGGCCCCTGCATTTCCCCTTTTTTTTGTTCCCTTTTTTTCCCCCCCAAAATCTTTTAAAAAATGCCAATGTCTTGGGTGGGTTTGCAGTCATTTGGGAAATTGGGAATTTTTTTGCATTTCAAAATTCTGTAAAAATTCCTCCTTTCTTTTTCTTATTTATTTTTTCTGTTTTCCCCCCCCCTCTTATTTATTCTTTCCCCCATAGTAAATTCACATTCCCTCCTGGGTTTTTCCCCTTTTCTTTTCTTTGTGTCTTTCCCCCAAACCCAAACTTCTCCTATTCCCTCCTTTCCACCCTTTTGGGGGTCTCTCTTACCATCTCCAGTCTCTACCTTTTACCATCTACTTCAATGTAGCTTTCCCTATGAAACTCTTCAAAAAAATAAACGTTGTGAAAAAAAAACATTCTGTTAATTTATGAATTTTTTAATGCTGTAAAATTCCCGGGATTGTGCTTTTCGAGGGTCCCCAGCGGGGTTCAAACTGGGAACCTCAAAAAATTTTCCCCCCATTTA
>JAODUO010003611.1:0-14254 GCA_025642075.2 Ridgeia piscesae | reverse complement strand
CTCGCGTCGGTGTGTGTGTGGATGCGCACGTGTTATGTAACGACTGGTGAAGAAACAACTCTCTTTCAATCGTAAATAAGATTGCACCATGCAGTTGCATCCCTGTCGTCACTGCGGAGAGACATTTCGCACTGAGAAGCCATGCAACACCCACTGGCGTTCAACACCCCCTAGCGATCACACATAGTCATCGACTCTACCGACGTCTAGAACAGCACCGTCGTCTGCCGATCCCACGTATGTTCAATCGAGCGATATCACCGCAACCGGTAGGTATTTCAGTAGGCGATGCAATATGTTTAGATACGCTAGGACCACATGCAAAAAGATATGGATCGATTGTGGTGGTGATTATGGCGTCAATGTGTGTGATGTATGTGTGCGCTCGTTCGGTATACGCCGCGATCTTCAACAACACAACCGAACGGTACGATGCGATACGAATGGACCTCCCTCACCAAAGCGAACCACATATGTTGCTAGTGAATAAGCGTTGGTGGAAGATCCTTTAGAAGCACCGCTAGATGGCGCCGTAGAAAACGATGTCTTGTCGGACGAACTACAACAACTCGTTCGTCAATATACGCACCTCGGTGGACAGAGGTCCCGTTCAGTCGATGTACAACTATCGACTGACCCCGCTGGACACGCATGACCTAGAAGAACAGCTGCGGAATGTCTTCGACGGACAGACCTATTCGTTTAAGATTAACATTAGCTATGGCTTCATACTTAGAAACAAACAGATGGGGCGCTATATATACTTTCACTCGTCTTACAACTTTTGCGGACGGTTCTTGGATGAACCCAGCCTCGTTACAAACTTGCGATACTTCGAAATATTTCTGCAACAGACTACCCGACGTCTTCCAGTGGGTCGTCCCCAAACGATGGATTCGGCTTGGGTGGTGGCGATCGTGACAAACGCCACCTTTTTCGTTAACAAAATTGTACATCAACCGATAGCCTGCGTCAGTGCCACCCTTCATCCCTGCTTAAAACACAACAAGGCAGTCATTTATACTACGCCATTGTGCGTCTCTTTCTCTGTCTGGCTTTTTATTGCGGGGCCAACGTTCATCGCTTGGAACAGTCAGTAGCAAAATTGTACACAGACTAAGACGAACATGTGCGTATGAAATAATGTTTCGGTATCGCTTTAGACGATCTTTATCGGGTAGAAACCACGTTTTCAACAAACGTATCAGTATACACACTGAACGAGACGAAAGACGGGAACACTGTGGCTGAACTAGTCCGGCGGTGAATGTGTCAATAACCATAAACGGTGACGCTCTATCTACACGGAACCCATGTTTCATACGTTCGAGATGCGCAAAAGAGCTGTCACTCCTATCGTTGTAGGAAGTGCGGCGACTCTTGTGGGAAAGACCCTGTCTACTCCACCGGCACGAACGTTCCTCTCATGGAGTTGTCCGACACGTATACCCCGGAGGTGTCTTTCACCCAACACCGACGCTTTATCAACGCTTCGACGAAGAGGCTATTCGGGAGGAAGACGGATTTAATTATTACCCTTATCGTGCCACGTATGATTTTGAATGTGACTTTGACAGAACCGGATTGCCACCCAATAGTGACTAGGTGCAGTGGGTAGCGAGGCACGTTCCTATCAGCATTAGCGTGGCGTCCAACATGCCAGCACACAAGGATACTCGGTGTTATGTCACCGACGGTGATTCGGAAACGTTAGTAACAGCCGTGATGAGGGACTTGGAGAAGACGAGTGATGCTGCGTTCGATCTCCTGAAACCTCGGTACAAACATATATTCGATCAATTGAAGAAACAGCAGACAATACGAAGCGTCTATTGGGAATGCAGAGGAAACGGACGAGGAGGAGGAGGAGGAAGATGAGGGATTAGCTTCGCATCGAAAAAAAACATACAGCATACTGACTGATAAACTGTTGGTTTGGCTCCACCAAATGCCCGTAATCAATTTCAACTCCGGGAGGTATGACCTAAATACAATTAAAAAGTGTTTGGTTCCCTATATTCTACTCGGTGACGCGAGCGAAACCGCGTCTTGCTTTG
This sequence comes from Ridgeia piscesae, assembly GCA_025642075.2. Lineage (NCBI taxonomy): Eukaryota > Metazoa > Annelida > Polychaeta > Sabellida > Siboglinidae > Ridgeia > Ridgeia piscesae. Next base: position 12,197 of record JAODUO010003611.1, on the reverse strand, counting down.
TCATAAAGAGACGGAACATCTTAATGTGCCTATCGACGAAGATACTTAAATTCCTGGACATGGTGAACTATCTCGCACCCAGTTTTAGTTACGAAAACTACTTAAAAACTTACGGATGTGAGCTCACAAAAGGTCACTTTCCATACGAGTACATGGACGACGTTCGGAACCTAGACGATCGTTTCCTTCCGCCGAAGGAAGCCTTCTACAGCCGCCTAAAAAACGAGGGTATATCCGTCGAGGACTATGCCGAATGCGAGACGGTATGGCGAGATACGCATATTACAACCATGCGTGATTTATTTGTGTGGCATAATAACCTCAACGTAATACCCTTCTCAGAAGCCATCAAAAAGAAGACAGCCTTCTACCAACAGAGACGCATCGATATGTTTAAATATGGTATCAGCGTTCCCGGTCTTATGTCGCTCTATTTGTTCAACGACTTGCCGCCCAACACTTATGTTACGCTCTTCAACGAGAAAGACAAATACTTACATCACCTACTCAAGAATCAGATCGTGGGCGGACCAGTAATAATATTCCAGAGGTATCACGATAGTGACGTCACCAAGATATGATATATTTAATTATGTGAGGTCGCGCAGCCGTGTTGCTCGATCGTAGGCTATGACGCCAATGCCCTCTATCTTTGGGCATTGATGCAGGACATGCCTACTGGATGGTTCACGCATCGACGAGAACAAAACGGGTTTCGACCTGAGTCTGTGCAGCTGTATGGACATATGGCTGCGGATAGGCTGCCCTGGGAAGCGTCTAGAACCGAACACGCCCTCCGACACCAGCTTAACCGCAGGGAGCAGCGCATAGGAAAACTCCTGGTGGATGGTTGGTGTCACGAAACTAGAACAGCGTACCAATTCCAAGGGTGTTTCTTTCACGGATGTCCCTGCACAGGCAAACAGGGTGAACGGTAAGTAAATGACATGGATTTTGGAAGAAACACAACATACCTGCGACGCTTTGTAAAGGTTGTTGAGATGTGGGAATGCACGTCGAAAAAGGCAATAAATTCGCCCGCGGTGAAACTACTTCTAGACATCGAGTACCCTCGTCGACGCAGTTTCAAAAGGCAGCTCACACATCATCAGATATTGGACGCCGTTTGTACCGGTAGACTATTCGGGATGGTCGTGTGCGACATCCGCGTTGCAGAGAACCTCCGCCAACACTTCGCCGAAATGCTACCGGTGTTCAAAAACAACACCGACTCACGGGACTACATCGGACCTTTCATGCGTCAGTACACCAAAGACAACGATATGATGTCGACCCAAAGGCGCATGCTAGTGGGAAGTTATCACGGCGAGAAGCCGCTTCTGGCCACACCGTCCCTACAGTGGTACCTCTCCCACGGACTGGTAGTCGATCATGTCTATCAGATCATCGAGTTTCAACCGCTTTCGTCACTTTGGTGAATCCGTATCGACAGCTCGTCGCGAGGGAGACGCCGATCCCAATAAAAATACCATTGCAGATACGATGAAAGTAATCGGAAACTGGGGATACGGTTAGACGGTGACCGACGTTGATCAGCAAATATATGTACAATATTGTACTGACGTGGAAGCGTCCAGGCTTATCAACAACTGACATTTCCACCAACTCGACGTCGTCGTCGACAATGCCTACGAAATAGAGATGGATAAGAAAGTCATCAAATACTGACTCCCCATAACATAGGCTTCTTCGTCAATCAGTACGCTAAGTTGCGTATGCTACAACTTTATTATGATTTCGTAGACAGGTATGTCGAACGACCTCTATACCAGTACTGCGAAATGGATGCAGATTAGGCCTCACATCGCCTTAGCGGGTAATAGCCTAGACGACCTCGTGTCCGATGAGAAGATGGAGCATTATTTTCGATACCGTTCCGAGAGGTCTATTTATAAACAAATAGCATTATGTGTAGCCTTCGGTACGGAACGTCATGATGTTCATTAGTAGAGCCTATGCCGCGGTGTTAACTCAACCGTAAACTCGGACCACTAGAGTAGTGTTGATTCACCCATAAGTCGTTATTATCGTCGTTAACTCATCCGTAAGCCAAATCAGTGTATTTCACACAGTCGGACATACATCTGATATTACTCTTTACACACAATAAAACGTGGAAAACAAATACCGAATATGTGTTCTTTTATCTAGTCGACGTATGCATTATTACATGCACACGCACGCATGTCACGACCCCCGCTCCACCCCTACGCCTCGCGTCGTGTGTGTGTGGATGCGCACGTGTTATGTAACGACTGGTGAAGAAACAACTCTCTTTCAATCGTAAATAAGATTGCACCATGCAGTTGCATCCCTGTCGTCACTGCGGAGAGACATTTCGCACTGAGAAGCCATGCAACACCCACTGGCGTTCAACACCCCCTAGCGATCACACATAGTCATCGACTCTACCGACGTCTAGAACAGCACCGTCGTCTGCCGATCCCACGTATGTTCAATCGAGCGATATCACCGCAACCGGTAGGTATTTCAGTAGGCGATGCAATATGTTTAGATACGCTAGGACCACATGCAAAAAGATATGGATCGATTGTGGTGGTGATTATGGCGTCAATGTGTGTGATGTATGTGTGCGCTCGTTCGGTATACGCCGCGATCTTCAACAACACAACCGAACGGTACGATGCGATACGAATGGACCTCCCTCACCAAAGCGAACCACATATGTTGCTAGTGAATAAGCGTTGGTGGAAGATCCTTTAGAAGCACCGCTAGATGGCGCCGTAGAAAACGATGTCTTGTCGGACGAACTACAACAACTCGTTCGTCAATATACGCACCTCGGTGGACAGAGGTCCCGTTCAGTCGATGTACAACTATCGACTGACCCCGCTGGACACGCATGACCTAGAAGAACAGCTGCGGAATGTCTTCGACGGACAGACCTATTCGTTTAAGATTAACATTAGCTATGGCTTCATACTTAGAAACAAACAGATGGGGCGCTATATATACTTTCACTCGTCTTACAACTTTTGCGGACGGTTCTTGGATGAACCCAGCCTCGTTACAAACTTGCGATACTTCGAAATATTTCTGCAACAGACTACCCGACGTCTTCCAGTGGGTCGTCCCCAAACGATGGATTCGGCTTGGGTGGTGGCGATCGTGACAAACGCCACCTTTTTCGTTAAAAAAATTGTACATCAAAAGTGGCATCCCCCCCTTCCCCCCTGAAAAAACCAAAAAGGGCAGTTTTTTAATAGATTTTCTTTTTCTTCTCTTTTTATTGCGGGGCCAACTTTCATGTTGGAAAGTCAGTGAAAATTTAACGCTAAACGCAGTCTATGAAAAAATTTTCGGTACTTTTGCACTTTAGGGGGAAAAACCATTTTTCAAAAACTTCAGTATCCATGAAAAAAGGACGGGCCTGGGCAAACTGCCCGGGGGGTTTTTAATCCCAAAACGGTGACCTCTTTTAACCGGAACCCTTTTTTTCAACTTCAGTCGAAAAGAGGTACCCACTTGTAGGAAGGGGGGTTTGGGGGAAAGACCCGCTCTCCCCGGAAACTTCCCTCAGGGGTTGCCGACACTATCCCCGGGGTGTTTTTACCCAAACCGAGCTTTACCCGTTGGAAAGGCTTTCGGGAGGGCGGATTTTTTTAACCCATGTGCCACGAATTTTTTAATGTTTTTGAAAACCGGCCCCCCAAATATCTGGTGAGTGGGAGCGGGCCTTTACGCTTACGGGGTCCCATGCCAGAAAAGGGTACCGGGTTATGTCCCGAGGGTGATTCAAATTTTAAACACCTAAGGGCGGAGGAGGTGTGTCTTCATTCCAAAAACCCTCGGTAAAAACTTTTGCTTGAAGAAACACGAAAAGAACCTTTGGGGAATGGAGGGGGCAGGGGAAAAAAAGGGTTCTTCGCCCCTAAGCTTGCTAAAACTGTTGGTTTGGCCTCCACCAAACCCCGTAACAATTTCAATCCGGGAGGAGACCTAAAACAATTAAAAAGTGTTTGGTTCCCTATAATTCTACTCGGTGACCGAGGAAACCGCGTCTTGTTTTTGTCATAAAGAGACGGAACATCTTAATGTCCTATCGACGAAGATACTTAAATTCTTACATGGTGAACTATTTTGAAAAACGGGATTATACCCTTTCCCTCGTTACACTTTTCGGATTCTGAGGAACGGCTGATACCATATTTAACAATCGACGTCTCTGTTGAGAGGTTTCCCTTTTTTTGTGGTTTGGGGATCGTGAAAGCCACCAAAAAATCACGAAATATGCGTATCGCCACCTCTCGCATTCGGCATGTCCGAATATACCCTCGTTTTTTGCGGCTTTTTTCGGCGGAAAACGTCTCGGTTGAACGTCGTCATGTACCGATGGAAAGTGACCTTTTGTGAGCTCACATCCGTAAGTTTTTAAGTAGTTTTCGTAACTAAAACTGGGTGCGAGATAGTTCACCATGTCCAGGAATTTAAGTATCTTCGTCGATAGGCACATTAAGATGTTCCGTCTCTTTATGACAAAGCAAGACGCGGTTTCGCTCGCGTCACCGAGTAGAATATAGGGAACCAAACACTTTTTAATTGTATTTAGGTCATACCTCCCGGAGTTGAAATTGATTACGGGCATTTGGTGGAGCCAAACCAACAGTTTATCAGTCAGTATGCTGTATGTTTTTTTTCGATGCGAAGCTAATCCCTCATCTTCCTCCTCCTCCTCCTCGTCCGTTTCCTCTGCATTCCCAATAGACGCTTCGTATTGTCTGCTGTTTCTTCAATTGATCGAATATATGTTTGTACCGAGGTTTCAGGAGATCGAACGCAGCATCACTCGTCTTCTCCAAGTCCCTCATCACGGCTGTTACTAACGTTTCCGAATCACCGTCGGTGACATAACACCGAGTATCCTTGTGTGCTGGCATGTTGGACGCCACGCTAATGCTGATAGGAACGTGCCTCGCTACCCACTGCACCTAGTCACTATTGGGTGGCAATCCGGTTCTGTCAAAGTCACATTCAAAATCATACGTGGCACGATAAGGGTAATAATTAAATCCGTCTTCCTCCCGAATAGCCTCTTCGTCGAAGCGTTGATAAAGCGTCGGTGTTGGGTGAAAGACACCTCCGGGGTATACGTGTCGGACAACTCCATGAGAGGAACGTTCGTGCCGGTGGAGTAGACAGGGTCTTTCCCACAAGAGTCGCCGCACTTCCTACAACGATAGGAGTGACAGCTCTTTTGCGCATCTCGAACGTATGAAACATGGGTTCCGTGTAGATAGAGCGTCACCGTTTATGGTTATTGACACATTCACCGCCGGACTAGTTCAGCCACAGTGTTCCCGTCTTTCGTCTCGTTCAGTGTGTATACTGATACGTTTGTTGAAAACGTGGTTTCTACCCGATAAAGATCGTCTAAAGCGATACCGAAACATTATTTCATACGCACATGTTCGTCTTAGTCTGTGTACAATTTTGCTACTGACTGTTCCAAGCGATGAACGTTGGCCCCGCAATAAAAAGCCAGACAGAGAAAGAGACGCACAATGGCGTAGTATAAATGACTGCCTTGTTGTGTTTTAAGCAGGGATGAAGGGTGGCACTGACGCAGGCTATCGGTTGATGTACAATTTTGTTAACGAAAAAGGTGGCGTTTGTCACGATCGCCACCACCCAAGCCGAATCCATCGTTTGGGGACGACCCACTGGAAGACGTCGGGTAGTCTGTTGCAGAAATATTTCGAAGTATCGCAAGTTTGTAACGAGGCTGGGTTCATCCAAGAACCGTCCGCAAAAGTTGTAAGACGAGTGAAAGTATATATAGCGCCCCATCTGTTTGTTTCTAAGTATGAAGCCATAGCTAATGTTAATCTTAAACGAATAGGTCTGTCCGTCGAAGACATTCCGCAGCTGTTCTTCTAGGTCATGCGTGTCCAGCGGGGTCAGTCGATAGTTGTACATCGACTGAACGGGACCTCTGTCCACCGAGGTGCGTATATTGACGAACGAGTTGTTGTAGTTCGTCCGACAAGACATCGTTTTCTACGGCGCCATCTAGCGGTGCTTCTAAAGGATCTTCCACCAACGCTTATTCACTAGCAACATATGTGGTTCGCTTTGGTGAGGGAGGTCCATTCGTATCGCATCGTACCGTTCGGTTGTGTTGTTGAAGATCGCGGCGTATACCGAACGAGCGCACACATACATCACACACATTGACGCCATAATCACCACCACAATCGATCCATATCTTTTTGCATGTGGTCCTAGCGTATCTAAACATATTGCATCGCCTACTGAAATACCTACCGGTTGCGGTGATATCGCTCGATTGAACATACGTGGGATCGGCAGACGACGGTGCTGTTCTAGACGTCGGTAGAGTCGATGACTATGTGTGATCGCTAGGGGGTGTTGAACGCCAGTGGGTGTTGCATGGCTTCTCAGTGCGAAATGTCTCTCCGCAGTGACGACAGGGATGCAACTGCATGGTGCAATCTTATTTACGATTGAAAGAGAGTTGTTTCTTCACCAGTCGTTACATAACACGTGCGCATCCACACACACACCGACGCGAGGCGTAGGGGTGGAGCGGGGGTCGTGACATGCGTGCGTGTGCATGTAATAATGCATACGTCGACTAGATAAAAGAACACATATTCGGTATTTGTTTTCCACGTTTTATTGTGTGTAAAGAGTAATATCAGATGTATGTCCGACTGTGTGAAATACACTGATTTGGCTTACGGATGAGTTAACGACGATAATAACGACTTATGGGTGAATCAACACTACTCTAGTGGTCCGAGTTTACGGTTGAGTTAACACCGCGGCATAGGCTCTACTAATGAACATCATGACGTTCCGTACCGAAGGCTACACATAATGCTATTTGTTTATAAATAGACCTCTCGGAACGGTATCGAAAATAATGCTCCATCTTCTCATCGGACACGAGGTCGTCTAGGCTATTACCCGCTAAGGCGATGTGAGGCCTAATCTGCATCCATTTCGCAGTACTGGTATAGAGGTCGTTCGACATACCTGTCTACGAAATCATAATAAAGTTGTAGCATACGCAACTTAGCGTACTGATTGACGAAGAAGCCTATGTTATGGGGAGTCAGTATTTGATGACTTTCTTATCCATCTCTATTTCGTAGGCATTGTCGACGACGACGTCGAGTTGGTGGAAATGTCAGTTGTTGATAAGCCTGGACGCTTCCACGTCAGTACAATATTGTACATATATTTGCTGATCAACGTCGGTCACCGTCTAACCGTATCCCCAGTTTCCGATTACTTTCATCGTATCTGCAATGGTATTTTTATTGGGATCGGCGTCTCCCTCGCGACGAGCTGTCGATACGGATTCACCAAAGTGACGAAAGCGGTTGAAACTCGATGATCTGATAGACATGATCGACTACCAGTCCGTGGGAGAGGTACCACTGTAGGGACGGTGTGGCCAGAAGCGGCTTCTCGCCGTGATAACTTCCCACTAGCATGCGCCTTTGGGTCGACATCATATCGTTGTCTTTGGTGTACTGACGCATGAAAGGTCCGATGTAGTCCCGTGAGTCGGTGTTGTTTTTGAACACCGGTAGCATTTCGGCGAAGTGTTGGCGGAGGTTCTCTGCAACGCGGATGTCGCACACGACCATCCCGAATAGTCTACCGGTACAAACGGCGTCCAATATCTGATGATGTGTGAGCTGCCTTTTGAAACTGCGTCGACGAGGGTACTCGATGTCTAGAAGTAGTTTCACCGCGGGCGAATTTATTGCCTTTTTCGACGTGCATTCCCACATCTCAACAACCTTTACAAAGCGTCGCAGGTATGTTGTGTTTCTTCCAAAATCCATGTCATTTACTTACCGTTCACCCTGTTTGCCTGTGCAGGGACATCCGTGAAAGAAACACCCTTGGAATTGGTACGCTGTTCTAGTTTCGTGACACCAACCATCCACCAGGAGTTTTCCTATGCGCTGCTCCCTGCGGTTAAGCTGGTGTCGGAGGGCGTGTTCGGTTCTAGACGCTTCCCAAGGCAGCCTATCCGCAGCCATATGTCCATACAGCTGCACAGACTCAGGTCGAAACCCGTTTTGTTCTCGTCGATGCGTGAACCATCCAGTAGGCATGTCCTGCATCAATGCCCAAAGATAGAGGGCATTGGCGTCATAGCCTACGATCGAGCAACACGGCTGCGCGACCTCACATAATTAAATATATCATATCTTGGTGACGTCACTATCGTGATACCTCTGGAATATTATTACTGGTCCGCCCACGATCTGATTCTTGAGTAGGTGATGTAAGTATTTGTCTTTCTCGTTGAAGAGCGTAACATAAGTGTTGGGCGGCAAGTCGTTGAACAAATAGAGCGACATAAGACCGGGAACGCTGATACCATATTTAAACATATCGATGCGTCTCTGTTGGTAGAAGGCTGTCTTCTTTTTGATGGCTTCTGAGAAGGGTATTACGTTGAGGTTATTATGCCACACAAATAAATCACGCATGGTTGTAATATGCGTATCTCGCCATACCGTCTCGCATTCGGCATAGTCCTCGACGGATATACCCTCGTTTTTTAGGCGGCTGTAGAAGGCTTCCTTCGGCGGAAGGAAACGATCGTCTAGGTTCCGAACGTCGTCCATGTACTCGTATGGAAAGTGACCTTTTGTGAGCTCACATCCGTAAGTTTTTAAGTAGTTTTCGTAACTAAAACTGGGTGCGAGATAGTTCACCATGTCCAGGAATTTAAGTATCTTCGTCGATAGGCACATTAAGATGTTCCGTCTCTTTATGACAAAGCAAGACGCGGTTTCGCTCGCGTCACCGAGTAGAATATAGGGAACCAAACACTTTTTAATTGTATTTAGGTCATACCTCCCGGAGTTGAAATTGATTACGGGCATTTGGTGGAGCCAAACCAACAGTTTATCAGTCAGTATGCTGTATGTTTTTTTTCGATGCGAAGCTAATCCCTCATCTTCCTCCTCCTCCTCCTCGTCCGTTTCCTCTGCATTCCCAATAGACGCTTCGTATTGTCTGCTGTTTCTTCAATTGATCGAATATATGTTTGTACCGAGGTTTCAGGAGATCGAACGCAGCATCACTCGTCTTCTCCAAGTCCCTCATCACGGCTGTTACTAACGTTTCCGAATCACCGTCGGTGACATAACACCGAGTATCCTTGTGTGCTGGCATGTTGGACGCCACGCTAATGCTGATAGGAACGTGCCTCGCTACCCACTGCACCTAGTCACTATTGGGTGGCAATCCGGTTCTGTCAAAGTCACATTCAAAATCATACGTGGCACGATAAGGGTAATAATTAAATCCGTCTTCCTCCCGAATAGCCTCTTCGTCGAAGCGTTGATAAAGCGTCGGTGTTGGGTGAAAGACACCTCCGGGGTATACGTGTCGGACAACTCCATGAGAGGAACGTTCGTGCCGGTGGAGTAGACAGGGTCTTTCCCACAAGAGTCGCCGCACTTCCTACAACGATAGGAGTGACAGCTCTTTTGCGCATCTCGAACGTATGAAACATGGGTTCCGTGTAGATAGAGCGTCACCGTTTATGGTTATTGACACATTCACCGCCGGACTAGTTCAGCCACAGTGTTCCCGTCTTTCGTCTCGTTCAGTGTGTATACTGATACGTTTGTTGAAAACGTGGTTTCTACCCGATAAAGATCGTCTAAAGCGATACCGAAACATTATTTCATACGCACATGTTCGTCTTAGTCTGTGTACAATTTTGCTACTGACTGTTCCAAGCGATGAACGTTGGCCCCGCAATAAAAAGCCAGACAGAGAAAGAGACGCACAATGGCGTAGTATAAATGACTGCCTTGTTGTGTTTTAAGCAGGGATGAAGGGTGGCACTGACGCAGGCTATCGGTTGATGTACAATTTTGTTAACGAAAAAGGTGGCGTTTGTCACGATCGCCACCACCCAAGCCGAATCCATCGTTTGGGACGACCCACTGGAAGACGTCGGGTAGTCTGTTGCAGAAATATTTCGAAGTATCGCAAGTTTGTAACGAGGCTGGGTTCATCCAAGAACCGTCCGCAAAAGTTGTAAGACGAGTGAAAGTATATATAGCGCCCCATCTGTTTGTTTCTAAGTATGAAGCCATAGCTAATGTTAATCTTAAACGAATAGGTCTGTCCGTCGAAGACATTCCGCAGCTGTTCTTCTAGGTCATGCGTGTCCAGCGGGGTCAGTCGATAGTTGTACATCGACTGAACGGGACCTCTGTCCACCGAGGTGCGTATATTGACGAACGAGTTGTTGTAGTTCGTCCGACAAGACATCGTTTTCTACGGCGCCATCTAGCGGTGCTTCTAAAGGATCTTCCACCAACGCTTATTCACTAGCAACATATGTGGTTCGCTTTGGTGAGGGAGGTCCATTCGTATCGCATCGTACCGTTCGGTTGTGTTGTTGAAGATCGGGCGTATACCGAACGAGCGCACACATACATCACACACATTGACGCCATAATCACCACCACAATCGATCCATATCTTTTTGCATGTGGTCCTAGCGTATCTAAACATATTGCATCGCCTACTGAAATACCTACCGGTTGCGGTGATATCGCTCGATTGAACATACGTGGGATCGGCAGACGACGGGGCTGTTCTAGACGTCGGTAGAGTCGATGACTATGTGTGATCGCTAGGGGGTGTTGAACGCCAGTGGGTGTTGCATGGCTTCTCAGTGCGAAATGTCTCTCCGCAGTGACGACAGGGATGCAACTGCATGGTGCAATCTTATTTACGATTGAAAGAGAGTTGTTTCTTCACCAGTCGTTACATAACACGTGCGCATCCCCCCACACACACCGACGCGAGGCGTAGGGGTGGAGCGGGGGTCGTGACATGCGTGCGTGTGCATGTAATAATGCATACGTCGACTAGATAAAAGAACACATATTCGGTATTTGTTTTCCACGTTTTATTGTGTGTAAAGAGTAATATCAGATGTATGTCCGACTGTGTGAAATACACTGATTTGGCTTACGGATGAGTTAACGACGATAATAACGACTTATGGGTGAATCAACACTACTCTAGTGGTCCGAGTTTACGGTTGAGTTAACACCGCGGCTAGGCTCTACTAATGAACATCATGACGTTCCGTACCGAAGGCTACACATAATGCTATTTGTTTATAAATAGACCTCTCGGAACGGTATCGAAAATAATGCTCCATCTTCTCATCGGACACGAGGTCGTCTAGGCTATTACCCGCTAAGGCGATGTGAGGCCTAATCTGCATCCATTTCGCAGTACTGGTATAGAGGTCGTTCGACATACCTGTCTACGAAATCATAATAAAGTTGTAGCATACGCAACTTAGCGTACTGATTGACGAAGAAGCCTATGTTATGGGGAGTCAGTATTTGATGACTTTCTTATCCATCTCTATTTCGTAGGCATTGTCGACGACGACGTCGAGTTGGTGGAAATGTCAGTTGTTGATAAGCCTGGACGCTTCCACGTCAGTACAATATTGTACATATATTTGCTGATCAACGTCGGTCACCGTCTAACCGTATCCCCAGTTTCCGATTACTTTCATCGTATCTGCAATGGTATTTTTATTGGGATCGGCGTCTCCCTCGCGACGAGCTGTCGATACGGATTCACCAAAGTGACGAAAGCGGTTGAAACTCGATGATCTGATAGACATGATCGACTACCAGTCCGTGGGAGAGGTACCACTGTAGGGACGGTGTGGCCAGAAGCGGCTTCTCGCCGTGATAACTTCCCACTAGCATGCGCCTTTGGGTCGACATCATATCGTTGTCTTTGGTGTACTGACGCATGAAAGGTCCGATGTAGTCCCGTGAGTCGGTGTTGTTTTTGAACACCGGTAGCATTTCGGCGAAGTGTTGGCGGAGGTTCTCTGAACGCGGATGTCGCACACGACCATCCCGAATAGTCTACCGGTACAAACGGCGTCCAATATCTGATGATGTGTGAGCTGCCTTTTGAAACTGCGTCGACGAGGGTACTCGATGTCTAGAAGTAGTTTCACCGCGGGCGAATTTATTGCCTTTTTCGACGTGCATTCCCACATCTCAACAACCTTTACAAAGCGTCGCAGGTATGTTGTGTTTCTTCCAAAATCCATGTCATTTACTTACCGTTCACCCTGTTTGCCTGTGCAGGGACATCCG
>JAODUO010003610.1:0-11645 GCA_025642075.2 Ridgeia piscesae | reverse complement strand
TGAGATCTCATTTTGAAATACCAAATGATATTATAAGAACAAAATAATCTGTATAATTATAAATTGATAAAAAAACTCAACATAGAAACATAATCTATCAACAGAGAAACAGGAAATTCAGTGTAAACTGTATCGGACATATCAATGTTCAAACAAAGCTTTCGGAACCATAAAGCTCTACACTTTTAATGTACCTTGGGGGTAGTCTCATTGTGATACATTTGTTGTAGGATGAAAAATGAATTCATTTCATCTGATGGTAAAAGTGTGGACTATATCGGATGGAAGAGAAGTGATCTATTTACAGAATACACAGATCTAATACAAGAACTACGTAGTCTAGACATGACGTCACTGACAGAGGAAGGAAAGACAGCATTCTTCATCAGTATCCTTATGGACAGTTCAGTCAAGGTGGAGAGGGAACCTCAAAGTACTATATGGAGCAAACATGTATTAAAGTGGAGAAGTCTACTGTAACACTAGTACTGTGAGTAGTATATGTGTTGGAAAATAAATATTTTAAACAACTAAAGCAGTCATTAACACTGTCACATCTGAGGGCAACATAATTATGCATTTATACAATAAAATATCATACACTTTTTTGGCATTGACTGCATTCTGAACCACTGGGCTGGGTGATTGGGGAGGAAGTAGATAACTCAGTATTGATAACAACAAAACACACTAATGACCAGTCTTGTCGCTGCACCAGAGAAAATGTCAATTAGGTGATTATGTCATTATGATGAAAAGACTAGACAGGCACGATGGTTTACCAAAACACATATACTTCATAACTACAAACTCACTATTATAGTCCAAATTACTTCTTGATCCATTTGATGCTATTATTGACACAATTGCACTTAGCAAATTGAAAGAAATTTAATTAAAAAATTTACCCTTCAAACAAACACGAAAACCAAAATTTTGGGTCATTTTAATTTCTTTCAATTTTAAAAGTGAATAATAATAATAACTATTGTTTATTGTTTTTCTTTTGCCAGTTTTTGGTTTTTAAAAGTTTTGGTGTTGCATTTTTTTGGTTTGTTGTACACACTTTCACGGATGAAAGCGGATGAGTGAAGTTTTTATCAAAATCGATTGTGTGTCATATTTTTGCCTTTAAGACTCCCATATACGTAATGATATGCATCTTGTTGTCAGTTTTATAGTGAACATGCTGAAATGGTCTTGTTTTTGTAATCATAGAGTTCACCTAGATTGATGCTATAAGCTACACGTATTCATTACAGGTATGTCTGTCTGTATATTGACAATAAGTAGTGACTATTTGTACAGCACTGATATGAGTGGGGTGTTCTTTCCTTCTCTTGTGCAAGTTAATGGTCTTGTGTAATCTGTTGTGTACATTGTATTCTGTATATAACTTACCTGGTAATTTGACATTTATCATTATATATATATATATTATTTATTCCTTAATTGCTGAAGACATCTACAATGCACTTGTCATTCATGGATTATGTGCACTTGAGAAGCTGCCAGAGTCGGTGATGAAAGTTGAACCATTCTGGAATACAACAGGTTACAACATTGGAGGTCACAACTTCAGCCTACATGACATCTTGCATGGTGTCCTCAGAGGTGAGCACATTTTATTGCTCCAGTTGTAAGTTTTATTACGGTTAATAGATCAACATGTTGTCATACAGTTTATATGTAGTGAGTCCTTAGATGTATCCATCATTCCACCAATAAAGGTGCTGTTATTTGATTCTTTGGGCTTTTCAGTGTCATGATTTATTTGTATATATACTTTTTGTATTCTACAATGAGTAATCTCTATTATTTGAATGGTGATGTGTAGTAAATATTATAAAATAACAAACCATTTTGGTACAATTTTTGGTGTTTCAGTTTATTATGATATGATATTCAGTTATAAAGTATAAATATTATGTTGTATTTTATTACCGGTTTCAAATGGTGAAGAAACTTGGCAGTGGGTTTGCAATTGGTCACTTATATTTAAATAATTACATACTTATTATTCATTGAGTTCATGGTAAGTTGTAGATTTGTTTATATCACACACTAAATGTCGATTTCCATTTTAATCATTGCCGGATTAATTGATCTGTACTAATTAATGTGAATTACAAAATCGTTTCAAAGAGATCTGTTACTGTTGAATGCTAGCATGATCATGCATTGAAAGTATAGCTCTGTCGATAAATGGTACTTTTAAAATTTTCTAATAAAAATGAAATTCTGTTTTCACTTGAAGGCCGGTTTTTTTTTGAAAAAACAATGAAAAAAAAACCACAGGGTTTTTTCAAAAATTACCAATCCAAGTTAAGGCATTGCCATTTGAGATGTCTGATCCTCGACTTGTATTTGTGATCAAATCATTTGATCCTCGAATACACTTTGCCATTACATTTGGTGCCAAGGTGAGGGTCATTTAGCTGGTGCTATTCATATTGTGTTCCTTGGTTAGACAATTTGATACTTGCAGTTGGCACTTGGCAGGAAATAATATGATAGTTATAGTATTGATGCCAGTGACATTTATTGCTAAATGGTTATTTAGATGCATAATAGAAACAGGATTGGTTTTTGCGTGGCAGAAAGGTAGGTATTTCTGCCCTCCCCAGAGCAGAAATAAGGCAGAAAGGTATTTCTGCCAGGCAGAAACTTATCACTGAAAACAGGGTTGGTTTTCTGTCTGGCATAAATGGCAACAATAGAAAATACATGCCACTAATAGACAAATTTGTCTTTTTTATAGAATATGTTGTCAGTCTCTTTCTGTCTACCTGTCTATATAACCATTTGTATTTAAATGTGCTAATTAAAGCCACAAAGACTTCCCCTCAAGGGGTATACTTTCCCAGTCAGAAACATCTATCCACAGTTACGGGTAAAGACCATAATCTGTTGTTTTTAAAATTAATAATAAAATGTGTATGTTGCCCTCAGATGTGACAGTGTTAATGACTGCTGTGATTTTGTGAAGAAATGTGACAAACTCAATTCCAGACAGTCAGATATCAATATAATCTGGTGCCAGCTTCGAGCCTGACTAAAGAATAAAGGAGATTGACCAATGGCCCTATGGGCACTGTCAGGTGCTAATCCATTTTCCCGGTTGGGCCCTAAGGGGGCACCTGCTCCAAGGTTTTCTTTAGTAATTAGCACTGTTGGGTGAAAGACACATTGAAGTATCAATGGTATCAATCGGCATTTTGAGGGTTGAAACAATCCGTATGGTGAAAAGGTGATTTGTCGTGAAGGTAACCACTTTTGGCAGACACTACACGTGAAACAGGAATGTTGTTATTAATTAGAAAAATATTAACATTTTGGGGGTTTCTGCCGTTAGGGGAGAAAGGTATTTCTGCCACCAATTTCAAGGAGACTGATTTTATGTAAACCATGCTTTTGCTTATGTTGCACTATGGGGAAAGGTAGAAACCATTCTTGAAAATGTGGCTGCATCTTACATTAGACAATTCTGAGTTTTTCAGACAAAGAAACCTATTTAAGACATCTGAAATTTTTGTTATGTATCAAAGAATCTGTACAAACAGAATAAATAGAACTGTGTATATATAAATAAACAGTGGTCTTTTGAAGAATGACACTAGTTTGTAATGCATATAAAAGAGAACAATCTGATATACATCCTTGCTAACAACTATTCTTATATGCTTGTTTATGTTTTGGCGGTGAACACCAATGGCCTTCTTCATCCGTGTAGTCACTGGGGCACCACTAATGATTCTTCACAGCTCCCACCATCTTTATAGATTTTCAGCTGCCTCCAGGAGATGTTGAGGTCAGTCCACTCTTGGGCGTTGTCTTCACACCTCGCAGTGACTTGCAGGATTGTCTCTGCAGAGCTGGTTGATCTTGGAACATTTTCTTCATCAGGACATCTCCAAATGGTCCAGTGGCTTGCTTGATTCCACTTTGGACTTCTTCATTCAATCATAACACCTGCCAACTGGAAAGCAAATTAGTCTAATATACATGCTATTTTGAAATGGACTCCCATTACCTCTAATGTTGGTCAGATTATGTACACACCAAGAGGCGAGTTAGTGACACACTTGTACCACTGTTGCAGTCCTGTCCTGCCTTCAGTGTGTATTCAGCAAGCAGCCTGGACAAGCAGCTGTCTGGGCCCCCTTTCCTTAAATGGTGGGTCTACCAAGGTTTGCGACAGGTTTTAATTAATCTTCCAAGTGGTCTGGGAGAAAGGGCTGGGGAGGCTGTTTTGGGAATTTGGTTCATAAATAAATTAATAATGCTTCTTTTGCAGATTTTAAAGGGGGGTCCAAATTTTGCAACAGGGAAAATTCCCAACGGGTTTGGCTATGTGAATGGTAGGGGTTCGCAGTTACTAAAAACTATGATGAGGGGGTCATTGGATAAGTGTGGTTGAGAAACACTTTGTATTTTAACGGGGAGTTGGGGGTGATTTTTTTTGTTTTCTTTGGGTGTCCCCCTGTAAAAATACTGTCTACAGCTGCTGCTGCACCAGCTTGAGACAGAGGGCATGGTCGATATCATCTACAAGGAGTACTTCTGGAACCTGAATGTATACAACTGACTCAAAGATGTGTATTCCTAATGGCCACACACACAGACCATTTATCAAATTGTGTTCAGCTTTAGGCAAAGTACCCATTTAAACCAACAAATTTTCCCCTGGTTTAGGGAAAATTTTTATTTAAAAAATTAATTTTAAAAAATTCCAAAAAAAAGAAAACACAATTATTTTATTTTTAACAAAATTTTTTTAATTTTTATATTCCAACTCGCTTAATGGAGTGGTCTGCTATATGTAACACTATCTATAAGTGGTCTGTGTATGATGCAGTTGGCAATATGTGACACACACACACGCATGCACGCATGCACACACACATAATATACAATTACATATAATCATACACTACACTGCACATACACTGAAGCAGGAGAAGAGGTGCTTCGCAGCAAGTGGTGGGTGCTTTGTGCCATTCATTTCAACTAGTATGCATAGTCATCATTTGCAAGTGTCTTAATAATTTATTAGCCTATGTATATATTTTATTCAGTTCAGTAAAATTATTCGAAAAACATTCCTAGTATCCGCACCAGGTTTTATACTGATAAATAAATGCCTAAAGGGGGGGGGGTTTTTTTTTTTTTTTATTCCCTTAAAAAACCAGAAAAATTAAAATTTTAATCTACTTTAATTAAAAAGGAAAAAGGGCCATTAAAATTTTTTTTTAAATTTTAAAATTTTGTCAATTTTGAAAAAAGAAAAATATAATTTTGAAATTAATTAATTATTAAATTTTTTTATAAACATTAATAATAAAAATAATTTTTTTTTCAGGTATATAATTTTTATTCAAAGTTTTTATTTTTTAAAATTTTTTTTATAATAAACTTCATTTTTTTTAAAAAAATTTTAAAGGTTTAAAATTTTTTAATTCAAAAATGATTTTTTTTTAAAATTTTTTACAGAATTGAAATTGCTATAAAGTTTCCCAAAATTTTTATCTTCCTTCCCCACAAAGTCGTAATTGTGAACTAGCACCATGCAAGGGCTTACCCAGAGACCAAGCTGTCAGTCTTGACTAACAGGACTGATAATTTCAATTGATAAGACTGAAGAGGTTTAGAGGGTGTTAGCTGGCCAGTAGATGAACCAATAGTTCCACGTTAAGGAGCCCACATTAATGCTCTCGGTGGTACAACAGGTAGTGAAACAAAAATACTAGATCAGTATTAATTAGAAGTTAAACACTGGTTTGTCTTTTGGGAAAGAATTGTCAGTAATAATGGCTGACATGTTTCCACATAATTCATTTACTCATTAAAGGCACACTTTTGATTAATTAAAGACTGGTGAAAATGTATTTCTCGATTACATGCACTGTAACAATTTCATGGCCTCTTAGAACACACTGTTGCTGTTGGTATTATAATTATGCTTTGCAAAATGTCTCAGTAGTAATATATCGATGGTAATACCACCAAGCAATACGAGATGTGCACAGACTGTATTTATTTACTCGTTCATACACAATTTAAGTGTGCATTTGGAGATTACTTATTTAGTTTGTAAAATGATTGATTTATTGAGTGTTTTGGGAAAGGAATGTTTTTTTTTTTTTTGAAATTTTTTTGGTTGTTTTTTTTAGTACTTTCTAAAAAAAACGTTTTATATCGGTTTTTAAATTAGTTTATGTCTAGTGAGGTTTTCTTTACAAGTTATTTGATATTTCCAAATGTCTTTTTATAAATTAAACTTTTAAAAAACTTGTTTTAATAGTTTTTTTGTTTTTGTTTTTTAAAATCCCCTTTTAAAAAAAACTTTCTTTAAAAATTTAAAAGGGTTGTGGTTTTCCCTCAAAAAATTTTTTAAATAAAAAATTTAAAATCCCTTTTGTTTGGGAAAAAAACATTTGTGAATTTTTTGTTGGGGGAAACCATATATATTATATAAATTTTAAAATAATTATAATAAAAAAATTTTTAAAAGAAATTTTTAATATGAAATTAAAATACATTTTCCCATTTTTTTAAAAAGGTTCCTTTAATTAAATGTTTAGGGGCCAGTGCCTTTATTTCTTTTTCCCAAAAAGAAAAATTTTTTTAAAATTTTAATTAAATACAATTTTTTTTCCTTTTAAGAAGTTAACTTTAATAATATTTTATTATATAAATTAAATTTATTTATAATTTTAAAAATTTTATATTTTTACAAACACACTTTTTTGGGGGAAACCCCAAACAAAGGTTTTGGAAAATATTTTAAAAAATTTAAGAAACAACTGTAATATCTCTCACAAAATATGGCATGTCTTGAATTACTTAACCTCTAAACTGATGGAAAAATGAGTTTATTATAGCAAAGAAATAACAAAATAAATAAAAACGAATATATTTTATATACCTGGTTTTATATTTTATATATATATATATGCATATGTATATATATATATATATATATATATATATATATATATATATACATACATACATGCATGCATGCATACATACATACATACAAATATGATACAGTGTATATCCAAACAAACATTATGCTTTTGGATTACCTGTAATGCTTCTATAGAAAACACATTTGAACTGAATTAATGTAGATTACAATATTATATTATTCATGGTTTTTCTAATTGAATGTGACTAAGTTAATTCAGCAATATTTTAATGGCCTGTCTTCTTGTAATTACAAGTATGCTTAAACTAATACTGCATCTAGGAGAATACCATTTAGGCATTTATTTATCAGTATAAAACCTGGTGCGGATACTAGGAATGTTTTTCGAATAATTTTACTGAACTGAATAAAATATATACATAGGCTAATAAATTATTAAGACACTTGCAAATGATGACTATGCATACTAGTTGAAATGAATGGCACAAAGCACCCACCACTTGCTGCGAAGCACCTCTTCTCCTGCTTCAGTGTATGTGCAGTGTAGTGTATGATTATATGTAATTGTATATTATGTGTGTGTGCATGCGTGCATGCGTGTGTGTGTGTCACATATTGCCAACTGCATCATACACAGACCACTTATAGATAGTGTTACATATAGCAGACCACTCCATTAAGCGAGTTGGAATATACAAATTACAAAAACATTTGTCTAAAATGCATCAGAATAATTGTGTTTGTCATTATATTTCTGGTTACACTAAGTATTCTAAGAGTTAGATTTTTTTAATAAAACATATTCTCCGTGCAACCAGGAGTTAAAATGTTAAGTTTAAATGGGTACTTTGCCTAAAGCTGAACACAATTTGATAAATGGTCTGTGTGTGTGGCCATTAGGAATACACATCTTTGAGTCAGTTGTATACATTCAGGTTCCAGAAGTACTCCTTGTAGATGATATCGACCATGCCCTCTGTCTCAAGCTGGTGCAGCAGCAGCTGTAGACAGTACTGTTTGTCCCCAGGCACGTGGGCAGCACACCACCTGTGACCAGCCAGAACACAGAGTCAACAGGCAGAACCTCACGTCACTTCACACATGACACCAAGCACATACACACAACTACGTTAATACAGTGTTTCTCAACCACACTTATCCAATGACCCCCTCATCATAGTTTTTAGTAACTGCGAACCCCTACCATTCACATAGAACAAACTGTTGTATGTTTCTCTGATTGCTGAAATGGAGCTTAAATATACTGCTATGTTTTAGCATTATATAATTATATTATGACCAATGGCAAAAACAGCCTACAGCCCTTTCTACAGACCGACATTGGCAGATATATTACAACCTGTCTGACAAACCATTGGTCACGACCCACCATTTGAGAAATGCTGTTCTAACAGAAGCAGTTCATTGAGATCATTTAGTAGCAACTATAATTGCTCTACCTGACAGCCTCGACGTCATTGCAGCCAAAGTCTGACCAGTACCACTGGAAGAGTCTGGACACCTTCACCTGTCGCTGTACCTGGTAGACACTCAGCTCATCCTCAAGGTAGTGGGCTGTTGCTGCAGACAGCTGCTTGTCCAGGCTGCTTGCTGAATACACACTGAAGGCAGGACAGGACTGCAACAGTGGTACAAGTGTGTCACTAACTCGCCTCTTGGTGTGTACATAATCTGACCAACATTAGAGGTAATGGGAGTCCATTTCAAAATAGCATGTATATTAGACTAATTTGCTTTCCAGTTGGCAGGTTTTATGATTGAATGAAGAAGTCCAAAGTAGAATCAAGCAAGCCACTGGACCATTTGGAGATGTCCTGATGAAGAAAATGTTCCAAGATCAACCAGCTCTGCAGAGACAATCCTGCAAGTCACTGCGAGGTGTGAAGACAACGTCCAAGAGTGGACTGACCTCAACATCTCCTGGAGGCAGCTGAAAATCTATAAAGATGGTGGGAGCTGTGAAGAATCATTAGTGGTGCCCCAGTGACTACACGGATGAAGAAGGCCATTGGTGTTCACCGCCAAAACATAAACAAGCATATAAGAATAGTTGTTAGCAAGGATGTATATCAGATTGTTCTCTTTTATATGCATTACAAACTGGTGTCATTCTTCAAAAGACCACTGTTTATTTATATATACACAGTTCTATTTATTCTGTTTGTACAGATTCTTTGATACATAAAAAAAATTTCAGATGTCTTAAATAGGTTACTTTGTCTGAAAAACTAGAATTGTCTAATGTAAGATACAGCCACATTTTCAAGAATGGTTTCTACCTTTCCCCATAGTGCAACATAAGCAAAAGCATGGTTTACATAAAATCAGTCTCCTTGAAATTGGAGGCAGAAATACCTTTCTCCCCTAACGGCAGAAACCCCCAAAATGTTAATATTTTTCTAATTAATAACAACATTCCTGTTTCACTGTAGTGCCCGCCAAAATGGTTACCTTCACACAAATCACCTTTTCACCATACGGATTGTTTTTAACCCTCAAAATGCCGATTGATACCATTGATACTTCAATGTGTCTTTCACCCAACAGTGCTAATTACTAAAGAAGATACTTGGCAGCAGGTGTCCCCAGTGATCACTGCTTTGTTTGCTCAGAGCCAGAGAATGGATTAGCACCTGACAGTGCCCATAGGGCCATTGGTCAATCTCCTTTATTCTTTAGTCAGGCTCGAAGCTGGCATCAGATTATATTGATATCTGACTGTCTGGAATTGAGTTTGTCACATTTCTTCACAAAATCACAGCAGTCATTAACACTGTCACATCTGAGGGCAACATACACATTTTATTATTAATTAAAAAAATAACAGATTATGGCCTTTACCCGTAACTGTGGATAGATGTTTCTGACTGGGAAAGTATACCCCTTGAGGGGAAGTCTTTGTGGCTTTAATTAGCACATTTAAATACAAATGGTTATATAGACAGGTAGACAGAAAGAGACTGACAACATATTCTATAAAAAAGACAAATTTGTCTATTAGTGGCATGTATTTTCTATTGTTGCCATTTATGCCAGACAGAAAACCAACCCTGTTTTCAGTGCATAAGTTTCTGCCTGGCAGAAATACCTTTCTGCCTTATTTCTGCTCTGGGGAGGGCAGAAATACCTACCTTTCTGCCACGCAAAAACCAATCCTGTTTCTATTATGCATCTAAATAACCATTTAGCAATAAATGTCACTGGCATCAATACTATAACTATCATATTACTACCTGCCAAGTGCCAACTGCAAGTATCAAATTGTCTAACCAAGGAACACAATATGAATAGCACCAGCTAAATGACCCTCACCTTGGCACCAAATGTAATGGCAAAGTGTACTCGAGGATCAAATGATTTGATCACAAATACAAGTCGAGGATCAGACATCTCAAATGGCAATGCCTTGGAGCTTGGATGTGGCCTATTTGCTGCAAGAACCACAAAATAAAGACTGGTTTTTGCATTGTTGTTCAAACAAAAACATGAGACCTATCAAGTGAAAACAGAATTTCATTTTTATTAGAAAATTTTAATGTACCATTTATCGACAGAGCTATACTTTCAATGCATGATCATGCTAGCATTCAACAGTAACAGATCTCTTTGAAACGATTTTGTAATTCACATTAATTAGTACAGATCAATTAATCCGGCAATGATTAAAATGGAAATCGACATTTAGTGTGTGATATAAACAAATCTACAACTTACCATGAACTCAATGAATAATAAGTATGTAATTATTTAAATATAAGTGACCAATTGCAAACCCACTGCCAAGTTTCTTCACCATTTGAAACCGGTAATAAAATACAACATAATATTTATACTTTATAACTGAATATCATATCATAATAAACTGAAACACCAAAAATTGTACCAAAATGGTTTGTTATTTTATAATATTTACTACACATCACCATTCAAATAATAGAGATTACTCATTGTAGAATACAAAAAGTATATATATATATAATGATAAATGTCAAATTACCAGGTAAGTTATATACAGAATACAATGTACACAACAGATTACACAAGACCATTAACTTGCACAAGAGAAGGAAAGAACACCCCACTCATATCAGTGCTGTACAAATAGTCACTACTTATTGTCAATATACAGACAGACATACCTGTAATGAATACGTGTAGCTTATAGCATCAATCTAGGTGAACTCTATGATTACAAAAACAAGACCATTTCAGCATGTTCACTATAAAACTGACAACAAGATGCATATCATTACGTATGTGGGGGTCTTAAAGGCAAAAATATGACACACAATCGATTTTGATAAAAACTTCACTCATCCGCTTTCATCCGTGAAAGTGTGTACAACATATACAAAAACGTGCATTCACTTTTTTATATGTGAGCATCTTTAAAGAACCAGAATACATGGCAAATGATAACAATGACAACAATATGTTATTAGTTACTTATTACACATTTCAATATTGAAATTGAACCATCAGAAATGTCACCCAAACTGGAATTGTTCGTGTTTAACCCCGAAATACGTAATGAATGGACTCACGTACATTTATTAATTATGTATTTCTTTCAATTTGCTAAGTGCAATTGTGTCAATAATAGCATCAAATGGATCAAGAAGTAATTTGGACTATAATAGTGAGTTTGTAGTTATGAAGTATATGTGTTTTGGTAAACCATCGTGCCTGT
>JAODUO010003609.1:0-12913 GCA_025642075.2 Ridgeia piscesae | reverse complement strand
TTAGCGGCTTAGTCTTTATTATATTTATATATATATATATATATATATATATATATATATATATAGGTGATCCTCAACTGTTATCTTGACACATGATATATGTTACATATTTAACTTATAAATGTCGTCTTACTGTAGAATTTGATAAGACGTTTCAGTAAAAATGGCAAAACACCATTAGCCCCATGATTACTGTAACACCAGTATGATACAGGCGTCTTACAATTTCAGGTTAGGAAGATCTATTTTTAATTTTACACATACGCTACCAGTCATATGTATTACCTCCGCAATCTCCAGAAATGCCCTTTATTTTAAAACATGATTGAGATAATGCTTGTCAGCTACGTCATACAATAGCGGGAATGTTTGCCAAAATGTTAGTAGGCGAGCCTCAACTTCTTCTGACCAAATATCGGCCATATTCAACTTTATACGAAGTATCATGTAACTTCAGGTCCGCTCCTCATTGGCAAATAGGATTTTTGTGTCTCGTCTCAACTGCAAATTGCCTGCATACCAAGTTTTGAGACAAGACGCGGTTCGAGACGAGGTCAAAACACCACAAGTCGCTTCCGAAAAATCAAACATGTTTGATCCTCAAGACTCGTTCACGACTCGCTCAAGAGGCGCTAAAGACGGGCTCAAGACGCTTCGAGAAGGTCTTGTGGAGCCCGCACACCGCGAAGACTCGTTCACGACGCGCTCATGACGCGCTAAAGACGCTTGCGTCGACGCGCTAAAGACGCTTGCGTCTTTAGCGCGTCGTGAGCGCGTCGTGAGCGAGTCTTCGCGTAGTCTCGCTTAACCGACTGTCGGTCGGCTGCGGAACTACGCCGAGAAGACAGTTGAATGGCTTAAAAGTGCTGCCACCTCACGGAGCGTGGGTAACCGAGACTAGTCTTCGCGGTGATCGGGCTACTTCATGGCGGAAAGCGATCTAGTTCATATCGGCAGTTTTGTCAAAGACTGGACTGCCATCCTCAGCGACACAGACCTTGACTCCACAAACGATGCAGTAAATTCAACGTCGACTAATATTCCCGATGACATTGCCGAGGAACTGAAAGTAGTGTGTGGGTGCGTGAATATATTCTCTAATATCGCCCATCAATCTTCTTTTTCTTCTTCGTCAAATGTGCCGATTACTTGGATGGTGTGTCCATGTTCAAATGTTGGGTATACAATTATAATAATTGTGTTGAAATGTTAATAAAACAAAGTGCAAGTCGATATTGTAACTCCCTGCCACAGGCAGTGCTGTCAACAATCAACGCTCAAGCCCAAGACTTCAAACTCGAACTACTGCTTGAAAGTAGGGTGGTCGGACCAAATTTTTCTTTCGAACAAAAAATTCTTTTTTGCTGTTCCCTGAAAGTAGTCACCATAAGAAGTATCATGGTAGTTGTTTCATGTATTTAAGTGAAATATTAAGCAAACTACAGACGTGTGAAGTTACGGATTTCATGACTTTTTCAGACGTCTTGCTAATTTATGATTTTTTTTATATAAACAACACATTGTAAGCAACAGAAAGTTAATCACCTTGTCATAATCTTTTAAATTATTATTTACACATGTTTTCATTCATTTAATATGTGTCATAATTTGTCAACATTACACAAATTACATAATTTGTTTACTCAAAACTAAATATTAATTGTCATCAAAGAGTACCCCAGTAACAACATAATAAGTCGTGTAATATAATTTGAAAACATTGATAAAAATTCATAATCATAAATTATAATAATTAATCAATTAAATGTAGCCTTTCACATTTCAAACACAATGTCAGTTCTGCTATACCAAGTTAGTGTGCACAAATATTTATTTCATATCTTTTTCTGCATACATTTAGTGTAGTAAGGCATCATAACGTATCTAGGTGTTGAATATTTGTTTATTTCGAAGAAGTGGATATAATTCATCCAATAAAGGGTTCATTAATTAAAGGCTCGGACGTGGCCGTCGACGTAGCCTACTTCAAAACGAATAGCCGCAGTCGAACCACTGTTTCAATCCGGGCTTTCGTCACAATGTAACCAATACAAGAACCGGATACAAATGCTTTTGTTACAAATATGTTAACGTCCCTGATTTTCAGTGGCATGTTGTTGTGACGCACTATTCGTTACAGTTTCTAAAGTGGTCGTACTTACGACTTTGCCAAATATAGTGAATGAACATTACAAAGTATTGTAAGACGAAATAAAGCAAGCAATGTATGACGACATCGCTGATTCATCAACCAAAGTCATCGTGCCCAAACCGACGGTAGAAGTTGTTCCCAGTTACACATATACTAATTACGTGGTCTTGATATCATCTACCCGCACAATGACATTATTATTGATCTGACCACACGTTGGCGTGTACAATTCATTACGGCGTCTATAACGACGTCCTGGTTGATATATTACAATGCTTATCAGAACTGTTTAACATTTCTGTGTACAGCACGAAGTTTTTTCACGGCTTCGTTGAGACTGAGCAGCTTACGAACGGGAATGTACAGGTTTCCATAAATCAGTACTGTCGACAGTTAAATAACACACATAAACGGCGATCAAATTGAGTGTGTCTGTATTTACATATTATATATATATATATATATATATATATATATATATATATATATATATATAATAATTAAATAATAAAACATATATGAGGGTGGTCGAGCGGTGATGCGATGTCATCGAGGACTGGTTCAACCCCATTAAAATTCTTTCGGAAAGACACTTGCGGTGTCCTTGCTTCTGTTCTATGCCAGGGGAGTAAAGATCCACACAGGGGTGTAAATGTAACTCTGTAGTGATCACAATTCTACAGAGACAACTGCGTTAGTCCAGTTTTGTTGAATACTGAGACCTGAGATATATATATATATATCTTATGATATATATATATGTATTATATATATATCTTATATATATATATATATATATATATATATATATATATAAGAACAAGATAAATAAGTACCAGTAAGTTATCAATTACACTGTTTATCAACATAATCTAAGTATATCTGTATACGTGCCTTTGTTTGTTTACGATAACATGTCCCCACGGTCACCCAAGACAAAGGTGATTGAATTGCTCTTAAACGTTGCGGCGTGCTGGAAACATTTGGAACTACAAAGTCGCGTTTACGTCGACCGGTCATTTCGATATGGCGTGTTTATTCAACTGTGCCTTCATTCTGATTATACAGATGTCAACTAATATTACATTTACAACTCTGTATATCAATGTAACTGTGATAATATCAATGGCATTTACCGGTAGCCACTTTGGTCGATCAACGTCACAGGTTGCACTAACTGATGAATAAGTTAATAAATAAAATAAATATATAAATAAATTATATGTGCAGTAAATGTCATGGTCATCCAATGTAAAGGAGCTGTGACTAAAATACTAAAGAAGTTAATAAAATATTATAATAAATAGATCAATAAAATTATTAGTGCATTAATTAAAAATCCAGGCATTTCATGATTAACACTAAAACAGTCTACTATAATATCAACGACTGAATGACTGGGATGGCGGCTCTCTGGAACACTTCTCCCAATTTTTAAGGAATTGCCGTTTTCGTTGGGGGGGAAGGGGGGGTTCCGGCTTTTTGGGGGGCCCTTGGTTCCGTCGTGAAAAAGGAAATTTTTTTGCACAAAAAAACCTTTTCCCCCCCCCAGCCCAACCCAGGGGCAAGTAAAAAGGGGAAACGACCTATTGCTGTATTAGTTTGTTCTTTTTTGCTGCATCGTACTACATACATATCAAATTTTGGAAAACTGTATTACACAATATGTAATACAGTTTAGATATATTATATCTACACATGCATAAACAAATCATGGGCCCGGCAATTTGCACATTATCATGATCTCTCCTAATACAGTTTGTTATTGTCACTAATGCAGTGATGATAATTAGCTGTATATCATACATTGATGTTCTTCGTGTACACATAATAGAATGCAACCATGTCATATCTTATCATGAATGCACTCAAATTCACGTAAATGTATTATAAAATCATCACTTGATAATATTTTGGCTTCATGTATCGTAAATGTCTTATACGTTAAGTTGCATCATGTCTTTGTCACGTGCTATTCCGCACGACGTAGTTGCTCTGTACATTTTTGCAAACAAAATTTTTGGGGGGAAAAAAGCCCCCCTTTAAATATAAAAAAATTATATGTCACGATTAGTCTTTGATTGTTACTGAATGTATTTAAATAAATAATGGTATTATTTCATAACTTATTTTGAAGAAAAACCAGTGAACGCAAACATACCTTACTAGATTTGATCTGTTACAAGTTCCTGTTGTGTAGTCGCTACACCGGAAGTCAGCCACCATGACGTCCGTGGAGCGACAACCTCTAGCGTACGTCCTTAACCCGTCCTTCTCGTATCCATAAAGCTGCACGATACAATAGCACACAATGTAGTTTGGCTTCACAATACAATGTAACACGAAACGTGTTAATCGTATTACAGATAAGATATAAATGTGATTACGTCATTACTCGAACGTACACACATTAATCATAGTTGTATCAGATAATTAATATAGGCGTTATATATATATATATATATATATATATATATATATATATATATATATATATATATATATATATATATATATATTATTATTTAAAAATTTAAAAAATTTTATAAAATTAAAAATTTTTTAAATTTAATTTTTTTTAAATTTAAATTAAAAAAATTTTTTTAAATTTAAATTTAAAAAAATAATTTGTGCTATTGTATCGTGCAGCTTTATGGATACGAGAAGGACGGGTTAAGGACGTACGCTAGAGGTTGTCGCTCCACGGACGTCATGGTGGCTGACTTCCGGTGTAGCGACTACACAACAGGAACTTGTAACAGATCAAATCTAGTAAGGTATGTTTGCGTTCACTGGGTTTTTTTTCAAAATAAGTTATGAAATAATACCATTATTTATTTAAATACATTCAGTAAAACAAAAATAATCGGGCATATAATTTTTTATATAGCGCTGTTCCAACATTTGTTGCTGCGGTCGATATGAATGTCTGCCAAACCACACAATTGATTAGCCATTACATAAACAGCTATATTGTATACTGTACAGAGCAACTACGTCGTGCGGAATAGCACGTGACAAAGACATGATGCAACTTAACGTATAAGACATTTACGATACATGAAGCCAAAATATTATCAAGTGATGATTTTATAATACATTTACGTGAATTTGAGTGCATTCATGATAAGATATGACATGGTTGCATTCTATTATGTGTACAGAAGAACATCAATGTATGATATACAGCTAATTATCATCACTGCATTAGTGACAATAACAAACTGTATTAGGAGAGATCATGATAATGTGCAAATTGCCGGGCCCATGATTTGTTTATGCATGTGTAGATATAATATATCTAAACTGTATTACATATTGTGTAATACATTTTCCAAAATTTGATATGTATGTAGTACGATGCAGCAAAAAAGAACAAACTAATACAGCACCATACGTGCACCTGACGTTGCCCTGTGCTGTAGGTGTGTGCACAGTGCTGCACGACGGACAAGTGCAACAACGGAACTCTCAACGACGAAGATCTCACAGACGGCAGGAACAGCGCAAGGAGTTCCATCAAAGGTTACCTTCTCGCTCCTGTAGTTACAATAATCGTTATTTTGTTCGCCTCATCTGACCGTTGTCGTCAGTTGCTGAGCAGCATTTGAACTGTTGTGTGTGCTGATAGCGCACCAGACACCACCACAAGCACAGACTACGAATCCTACCAGCCACTTGCACGCCCTACCAGCAGTCATTCTACGTACGCTGTATTCAACTGTGGAACGAACTTAGCGAGGAAGCTGTCACGGCAGAAGTGTTCCAGAGAGCCGCCATCCCAGTCATTCAGTCGTTGATATTATAGTAGACTGTTTTAGTGTTAATCATGAAATGCCTGGATTTTTAATTAATGCACTAATAATTTTATTGATCTATTTATTATAATATTTTATTAACTTCTTTAGTATTTTAGTTCACAGCTCCTTTACATTGGATGACCATGACATTTACTGCACATATAATTTATTTATATATTTATTTTATTTATTAACTTATTCATCAGTTAGTGCAACCTGTGACGTTGATCGACCAAAGTGGCTACCGGTAAATGCCATTGATATTATCACAGTTACATTGATATACAGAGTTGTAAATGTAATATTAGTTGACATCTGTATAATCAGAATGAAGGCACAGTTGAATAAACACGCCATATCGAAATGACCGGTCGACGTAAACGCGATTTTTTCCTTTTGGGTTTTGACCCCCTTTTTTTGGGGCCCAATGTTATCGTAAACAAACAAAGGCACGTATACAGATATACTTAGATTATGTTGATAAACAGTGTAATTGATAACTTACTGGTTTTTTTTAAAATTTTTTTTTATATATATATATATATATTATATATATATTTTAAATATAATAACTATATATTTTTTTAAATATTTTTATACATTTTTTTAAATTTTCTATCTCGGGGTTTTTCCCCCAAAAACCCCAAACGGGGAAAGCTTTTTCCAAAATTTTGTGATCCTCGGAAATTTTCCCCCCTGGGGGGTTTTTCCCCCCCCCTGCATAAACGGGGACCCCAGGTCTTTCCGGACTTTTTAAATGGGTTAAAACCCCCCCCTGGCATGGGGGCTCTAGGGGCCCCCACCCCTGCTGTGCCAATTTTTAAAAATATATTTTAAAATATATATATATATATATATATTTTATAAATTTTGCACCCGACCCCGGGGGTTAAACGTGGGTTTGTTTCCTTACTTTCCCCGTTCGTAAGCTGCTCAGTCTCAACAAAGCCGTAAAAAAATTTCGTGCTTAACAAAATGTTAAACAGTTCTGATAACTTGTAATATATCAACCAACTGTTATAGAGCCGTAATAATTGTACCCCCAACGTTTTAATTAATTTCTTGTGCGGGTAGATATATCAAGACCCGTAAATATATGTGTAACGGGGCAACTTCTACCGTCGGTTTGGGACGATGATTTTGGTTGATAAATCACGATGTCTCTACATTGTTTGTTTTATTTCGTCTTACAATACAATGTTCATTCACTATATTTAAAGTCTAATACGACCACTTTGAAACGTAACGAATAGTGCGTCACAACCGATAAAAAAATTAACATTTTGTAACAAAACTTTTTATGGTTTTGTTTTGGGTTTACTTGTGACGAAAGCCCGGTTGAAACATTTCGATCCTACTTTTGAAACAGGAGGCCACGCCCACCTTTAATTAATAACCCCTTTTATTGGTTAAAAAATTTTTTTAAATTTTTTGTTTAAACCTTACTAAAAAAGGGCAGAAAAAGATATAAAAAAATTTTTGTGCACACTAATTTGGGTTGGAACTGACATTGTTTTGAAATGTAAAATACTTTTAATTGTTTAAATTTTTATTTTATAAGTTTTTTTATCAATTTTTCAAATTATATTACACGACTTATTATGTTGTTATTTCTTTTGATGACAATTAATATTTAGTTTTGAGTAAACAAATTATGTAATTTGTGTAATGTTGACAAATTATGACACATATTAAATGAATGAAAACATGTGTAAATAATAATTTAAAAGATTATGACAAGGTGATTAACTTTCTGTTGCTTACAATGTGTTGTTTATATAAAAAAAATCATAAATTAGCAAGACGTCTGAAAAAGTCATGAAACCCAAAAGTTTGGGCAATTTTTCCTTTAAATACATAAAACCTAATTTTCTTATGGGTTTTAAACAAAAAAAAATTTTTTTTGTTCGAAAAAAAATTTTGGGTCCGACCCCCTAAAAATGTTCGAGTTTAATCTTTTGGGGGATTGTTAAAGAGGGGGAATTAAAATTCGACTTGCACTTTGTTTTTTAACATTTCAACACAATTAATTTTATAAAATTTAAAAAAAAAGTAAGGCCAACAAAAAAAAAATTTGGGGGGTTTTGGAAAAAACACCCCCAAAATCCGGGAAATTTAAAAAGGAAAAGAAAATTTTTAGGATTGGGAAAAGGAATTTTTTTTAAAAAAATCCCCAAACGCCACCCACCCCGGGGTGCGCATTTTAAGTTAACTTCTTTCGGCTATTCCCCCCGAGACAGTGGTTAACAACTACCAAGATGTCAAGGCTCCGACGGTAAAGACGCAACGTTTTTACGCGTCACGAAGCGTTTTTAGCGCGATGGCGCGTCGTCGATTTTCGGGGTGTCGGGCTCCACAAGATTTGAACCAGCCCTCTTTCGTTTTGGCGATCGTGAACATCTTGGGGATCAAACTGTTTTTTTTTCGGAAGCGGGGGGCCTCGTCTCGAACCGCGTCTTTCTCAAAATTTGGTATCAGGCAATTTCGGGGGCCAAAAAACCCTATTTTGGGAGGGGACCTAAATTTAAATGATATTTCGTTAAAGTTGAATAGGGCCCGAATTTTCAGAAGAAGTTGAGGCTCGCCTACTAAATTTTGGCAAACATTCCCCGTATTGTATGACGACTGACAAGCAACTCAATCATTTTTTAAAATAAAGGGCATTTCGGGGTTGGGGGGAAATACATATGACTTGCTATTTAAAATTAAAAATGATCCCTAAGAAATTGTAAGACCCTGTATCAACACAGTAAACATGGGGGTAATTGTTTTATTTTTTAAACGTCTTATCAAATTCCAAATAAACGCATTTATAAATTAAATATGTAACATATATATTTAAGATGAACAGTTTAGATCACCCTTATATATATATATATATATATTATTAAATATTAAAATTTTTATAAAAAAATTTTTTTTTAAACAACCAGTGCATATACGACCGCCTACAGGAGACCGGCCGTATATTTTATGTAACTGATTTTCCAATCATGTCTAATTGGAATATTCTCTGTAATACAAATACACATCACATACTACAATATTGTTATGATATTGTAATAACTAACATATATACACAAAGGACGGTCTCCTTAAAACCTATATGATTAGATGCCGCGTATGGGAGACCTGTGTGTAATCGGATGTTAGTTAATTATTAGTTATACTTATTTGCAGTAGTATATATTTAACGCCAACCTGGTATATCCAAAACCCAATACAACGATAACAATAACAACGTAAATATATATGCAGATACACAAATTGACAGCGCCGCGTTTAACAAATGTACAACGTGTGGCTAGGAGATCGGTCAAATATTTGTTTTATTAATGTGTGTATATATTTATTAAAATTAATACATATCAAACAAGCATATAGTACACTGAGCACGGAACACTAACCCCTCTATCAGTATATAGCAAAAAACTTAAACTTTTTGCCGGGGTCCCGTACGCGCGCCTTATGCACATAAATAAAATACAAGTGTTCTTTTCAAAAAAAATGTTTTTTTCTAAGTTAATTCCTTTATACCCAAACTATATCCCCTAACAAATAAACATTAAATAAAACATTGGCTTGTTTGGGCCCGAGGGCAAAGCCCTTTTTCACAGGGGCCCCGGGGGGGGAAAAAACCGACCGCTAGAGTCACGACTCGCTCAAGACGCGGTCAAGACGCACCGGAAATGATTAGGGGCTGAATTTAATGGTCTTCTCGGTGTGCTAGAGGTATAAAAAAGATATTATCTTTTTTTTGAAGGGGGACGCATGGAAACCGCGTTCTTTTTTTTCCCCCCTTGGGGGGGTTCGGCTCTCAAAAACCTGCACCCCAAAACCAAGCGGGGGGGTTTTAAAAGTTGTCAACAAAGTAGAACTTGTTTAGACTAGTTCGCAACTGGACGCGAGAAACGTCAGTCGACAAGTGATTGTCTTCCTTGACTGTAGTTTATTTCTTGGCTCTCAGAAATTGGAACAACAGAACACTGCATTGGTTATTTCCGAATTTAAAATTCTATAATTTTTTTGGCAGTGTTGGGAAGTCAAGTAAGGTAATTCGAACTTTGGTTTTTTCTGACCTTGGGAAACATGACGTTGGGGTTTTGTGGTTTTTGCGGGCCCCTTTCCCCGGGGAGTGTAACATTAAGTTACTTTATAACTATTGGAACACACATCCTCGCATACACACACGCACGCACGCGCCACGCACGCACGCAAATTATTTATACCGGCGAGCCTATCTAGCTGAAACACGCGCGCACCTTTAAGTAAAATATTTTCCTTTTCTCCCAGTGAGTTTTGAGTAAAATTCTAGAGAAAGCATATAATTAAACGAAATTGTTATAGCAAGCACGCACTAACACGTTAATCCTAGATAATTCGTTTGGCAGCTGTATATATAAACGTTGTAGGTCTATATGCAGTGCGTTCAATGGGATTGCCGCGTGCCTTTCCGACGTACTTCGGGGGCAACTTCTGCATTTGTAAGTGGCTGAATGTATGTTTAAGGTTTGATTCACGGGCAAGCGGGAAACGAAGACGATGACACTACAACGACCACAACCACCAACACCACCACCACCACCACCACCACCACCCCTACTACCACGACAACGAGCACCGCAACATCCGATAACAACACAATCTCGAGAACAGGTATGATTATTTCGAACGTTTGTTAGTGCGTGAATTCGTATGTGTGAATACTCAAGTAGTACATTACCACTGGAATGATACAACTGGCTCTATCTTATAGCACAGTTCAATACTAACAGCCGCTTTGCTCCTTTCAGTAATCGCCTGCTACGCCTGCGGCAACTTTAGCAATGACACAAAAGTCGAATGCAAAGGGTCCACATCTGCCACGACGGCCCCGTGTACTGAGCAGGAGTGCTGGGTGAGTCGGACAACACGTCGGTGATCGGTCAAAATACACTTCTAAATGATTATTGTCGAGCTACCAACTACGAATTACAAACTAATATTGTCTCGCAAATATCCACTTGGAAGTCATTTCGATTTTCACGCCGTCACCACTACATTGAGATTGAAACGTTCACATATTTGTAGTGCAGTCTACAAATCCCACCAGAAGTAATTATTAGTCTGAAAAGACTAATGGTGGCATGTCATAATCTTGTGATCGTAGTAACCAGATACATTTGCATCGTGTGGTTAATATATTTTGAAAATTGCATAGAACTCTGTTCTTTCCGGTTTGACATTTTTCAATGTAAAACAGCAAGAAGTGCACGTGTTGTCTGTGCATCTGTTAATGCTATTTTATTTACTGTAATCTGATATCACGATAACGGTATTTAATAAGTTTGAAAAACATTACACATTTAAGAAATATTTTTAATGATATAAAATTTTTCATCTTTGTCAGGCATTTTAAAATATATATATATATATATATATATATATATATATATATATATATATATATATGCTATATTAATTATCTGATACAACTATGATTAATGTGTGTACGTTCGAGTAATGACGTAATCACATTTATATCTTATCTGTAATACGATTAACACGTTTCGTGTTACATTGTATTGTGAAGCCAAACTACATTGTGTGCTATTGTATCGTGCAGCTTTATGGATACGAGAAGGACGGGTTAAGGACGTACGCTAGAGGTTGTCGCTCCACGGACGTCATGGTGGCTGACTTCCGGTGTAGCGACTACACAACAGGAACTTGTAACGAGATCAAATCTAGTAAGGTATGTTTGCGTTCACTGGTTTTTCTTCAAAATAAGTTATGAAATAATACCATTATTTATTTAAATACATTCAGTAACAATCAAAGACTAATCGTGACATATAATTTTTTATATAGCGCTGTTCCAACATTTGTTGCTGCGGTCGATATGAATGTCTGCCAAACCACACAATTGATTAGCCATTACATAAACAGCTATATTGTATACTGTACAGAGCAACTACGTCGTGCGGAATAGCACGTGACAAAGACATGATGCAACTTAACGTATAAGACATTTACGATACATGAAGCCAAAATATTATCAAGTGATGATTTTATAATACATTTACGTGAATTTGAGTGCATTCATGATAAGATATGACATGGTTGCATTCTATTATGTGTACACGAAGAACATCAATGTATGATATACAGCTAATTATCATCACTGCATTAGTGACAATAACAAACTGTATTAGGAGAGATCATGATAATGTGCAAATTGCCGGCCGATGATTTGTTTATGCATGTGTAGATATAATATATCTAAACTGTATTACATATTGTGTAATACAGTTTTCCAAAATTTGATATGTATGTAGTACGATGCAGCAAAAAAGAACAAACTAATACAGCACCATACGTGCACCTGACGTTGCCCTGTGCTGTAGGTGTGTGCACAGTGCTGCACGACGGACAAGTGCAACAACGGAACTCTCAACGACGAAGATCTCACAGACGGCAGGAACAGCGCAAGGAGCTCCATCAAAGGTTACCTTCTCGCTCCTGTAGTTACAATAATCGTTATTTTGTTCGCCTCATCTGACCGTTGTCGTCAGTTGCTGAGCAGCATTTGAACTGTTGTGTGTGCTGATAGCGCACCAGACACCACCACAAGCACAGACTACGAATCCTACCAGCCACTTGCACGCCCTACCAGCAGTCATTCTACGTACGCTGTATTCAAATGTGGCGAACTGCAAAATTACGGGAGAAGTGTTCCAGAGAGCCGCCATCCCAGTCATTCAGTCGTTGATATTATAGTAGACTGTTTTAGTGTTAATCATGAAATGCCTGGATTTTTAATTAATGCACTAATAATTTTATTGATCTATTTATTATAATATTTTATTAACTTCTTTAGTATTTTAGTCACAGCTCCTTTACATTGGATGACCATGACATTTACTGCACATATAATTTATTTATATATTTATTTTATTTATTAACTTATTCATCAGTTAGT
>JAODUO010003608.1:0-10000 GCA_025642075.2 Ridgeia piscesae | reverse complement strand
TAATAATTTAGTCAGTAACCCTTCCTGTTACACTTTTAAAGGAACAAGTTGGCACACATGTAGTGTTTGCATAAGGAAATAACAATTCAAATATCCTAATATATATATATATATATATATATATATATATATATATATATATATATATATATATACAAATACACACACACAAGTAGTTCAATGCAATTCTAAAATATCACAAAACCAGCTAAACTTATGAAATGGAATCAATGTGTGTGCACACAACATGTAGTGTTAATTTCGAATGAAATAACAATTCAAATATCCTAAAGAGCTTATTTCCGTACGGATTTTAACACTTAAAGGGTTGATAAATGTATTTAGGCTGCAAATCAAAATTAATTTTATACCGGACGGTAAGTAGAGCAGTAAAATAAAAAATTGCAATAGTATTTCCCTTCTCGATGTACGATCATGGTTAGCATCTGTATGTTTGATTTTCTCCTCGCCACCGTTCTAAAATATGGATTTACTTTTACTAATAAACGAATTGGATCAGAAATCGCACGTAAACTTCCTTAAAATGTAACTCGTACAACGCTTTGCTTGAATAATGACATATTCATTTCCGATGTCTTGATACAGGGACATAATTATATGAAGTCAAATTGACAAATGACATCATTTTTTTGTTCGCTACAGTGGAGCATAATGTCACTGGGCATTGTTTTATAATAATCGGGATATCATGATTTAGCTCAGATACCATTAGTTACGGTGACGTAGCGGTTAGTCATTGAGGACTTGCACTATGTTTGAGTCGCATAGCTTTGCGGAAAATTAATTCAGAGAATTCAAGCAAAAAAAGTGTTGATAAGTCTTAATTAATTCGATAGATGGCAGCACGCACTGACGGGCACTCGGTAGGTGGCGGTAACCGGGAGATAGAACGTTCGACGTTCCGTACAGTGACGCTGTCGCCGCGTTTTCTGTCTGTGACGTCATATAACAATCGAAACCGGCCAGATCCAAAATACATACCAATGACACGTCCAGAAAATCTAGTAATTGAATTCGTTTTGGGCTATGTATTGTCAGCGCTAAACATAAAAAGTATATTTTTTGCATTTGAAAAAATGAACATTTTCATGTATTTTTAAAACATTTATTCATGCAACAAATATCTTAATCATCCCCACGTTAACGTGGGGATGATTAAATATATACTTTTTTTTAATCACTGCCCCTTAGGGTTTTGGTATAAAAAAATAATAGTGTAGATAATTTTTAACAACTAGAACTTGCATATAAATATTATGGTGCGCGATGGTGGAGTATTTCCAGAGTGCTAAACGGCTAAATTATTAATTATGTGAATGTTGTGTTGACATGTTATCCATTCAAACAATGCGGGACTGCCGTTACGTGACGTGCATTGTTTCTGCGTGACAACCACTAGAACGTTCGACGTCGAACTCGATGTACATTGCGTGTTATATCGCGGCTTCTAGATGTGGACCCAGAACAGTTTTTCCAGCTGCACGAAGATCTAGGAGCGGACTCCTACATTACCCGAGAACACACGACGGACACTTATATAACCGGTGCAATACTCGTTCCAAGCGACCGACGGTGACAAGGCGAAATGGCTGCAGGAAGGATTGTGCCAATTTCGATGGAACGAGACCAGACGTCGGATGCGGTCAAATTGACGAAGTCGCGGTCATGAGACACTGACGTTAGCTATAATTAGTTATTGGACGTTAAAAGGTAAAGGTAAGTTCTTATATAGCGCACTATCCTGTCCTCAGGACTGCTCAAAGCGATTTACAGTTTACACATTACTCCCTGTTCAATCAAACACCATCTCAACCTGGATGGCTGGATCCCTGGGAAGCATTCAGCTACGCTGCTATTAATGCGCGATGACTGCTCGTACAAACGGACACCACTGTCTATAGCCAGATACTCATTCATGTAGCTGAGTTAATGGAGCAATGTAGAGAGAGAGAGAGAGAGGGGGGGGGGGGGAAAAAAAAAAAAAAAGAGAGAGAGAGAGAGAGAGAGAGAGAGAGAGAGAGAGAGAGAGAGAGAGAGAGAGAGAGAGAGAGAGAGAGAGAGAAGAAGAAGAGAGAGAGAGAGAGAGAGAGAGAGAGAGAGAGAGAGAGAGAGAGAGAGAAGAGAGAGAGAGAGAGAGAGAGAGAGAGAGAGAGAGAGAGAGAGAGAGAGAGAGAGAGAGAGAGAGAGAGAGAGAGAGAGAGAGAGAGAGAGAGAGAAAAGCCCAAGGTTTTAACACCGCAGCACAGGATTCGAACCCGGTGTGACGGTCTAGAACGTCGATCTATTCCCGTTTATCATCGGTTTATACATATTGTGCATGACTCGTACATGTCAAAAGTTAGCGCGTTTTTTCGGCCCGCAGTTTACCAATCTGGAATGTATATATGGTCCAGGATATCCCACCTCATTTTGAATGTTGTTTATGTGCGTGTATGTCAAAGGTTAACGTCTTATTTGACCAGTTTAAAAACTGTGACTGTCGAAACAATATATATAGTATGCGTGACCCATGTGCATATTATAGTTTACGTGAAAAGTGAAAACAACATCAAAGGAGAGAAGGAAGTGGAGACTGTTGATAGATAAAATAGTGAGAGAAAGGTGAGGGGAACACAAACACAAACA
Source organism: Ridgeia piscesae (assembly GCA_025642075.2). Taxonomy (NCBI): domain Eukaryota; kingdom Metazoa; phylum Annelida; class Polychaeta; order Sabellida; family Siboglinidae; genus Ridgeia; species Ridgeia piscesae. The sequence goes on along the minus strand of JAODUO010003608.1, from coordinate 7,354 downwards.
CACATACACACACACACACACACACACACACACACACACACACACACACACACACACACCCCACACACACACACACACACACACACACACACACACACACACACACACACACCCCACACACACACACACACACACACACACACACACACACACACACACACACACACACACACACACACACACACACACACACACACACACACACACACACACACACACACACACACACACACACGTGACCGTATTGTTCATGTCTGGTTCATTTCATTCATGGCTCTGTTTCGCGAACAAAGATTCAAGATGGAGAAGTCCTCGCCTGGTGCAGGCACGCTGATGGCTGATGAAGCCTATCCGGGATAGGCAAGTCTTTCCGTAGTGGCTGCACGTTACGGTCACCTCAGTGTTGATGTCAAAAGGGTCCCGGTTTTTCCGCCTTCTCCTGTTGTCTTCCATGTTGGCCCTTCGTGTGGTTTCAAAGGAAGTGGTGGCCTGGTAGACTGTGCGATTAGTTGCTTGTGTTGTCCACTGACGGAAATCGATGTCACAAGTGGCGAGGGCCCTTTTCAAAGTGTCTTTGTATCTTTTCCAAGGTGCCCCTTTGTCACGATGGCCAGTGGACAATTCTCCATACAGTACGATCTTTGGTAGGTGATGGTTTTCCATTCTGGAGCATGTCCCGCTCAGGAAGCTGTGTTTTGAGGAGCATGGTAACCTGAGCCATTCCAAGGGCATCAATATTGGTGACGAAATCACTATAATGGATGTTTAGAGTGGCACGTAGGCAGCGCTGGTGGTAACGCTCGATGAAGTGCAGGTGGCGACGATAGGTGACCCACGACTCAGAACCATACAGAAGAGTGGTCAGCATAGCAGCTCTGTAGACATTGATTGAGCGCCACAAGAAGAGTACCATCCACCCAGCATCTTCATCGAACAGTCTGAACTAAAAACAGTCCACAAATTCAGCTACTTGGATCTTAAATTTGCCCAAAAAAAAAGGGGAAATGGGTAAAAGGAAAAGCCCCCGGAACATGCTTCTGGTAGAAATAAAAAGAATTTGCAAGAGAACTACAGAACTTCCGTACATTGCGAATATAAAGAACAGACCAACGAAATGGTAAGGGACCGCTTTTTAGGGGAGTGGGGGCCCCTGTGAAACAAAAACACAATTAATCACCGACAATTGCTAGACAGCATGAACAAGTAAAACTGCAAATGAGAGAAAACAGCTTGAACGGATCAACATGTCGCAAAAGCGAGAGTATCCCCGAGTCCGAGAACAGCTGGTCGATACACGAAGCCGAAGGACAGACACACTGCTAGTAAGTACCGTTACTCGATGTCAAGGGACCGCCTGACTAGAAAGTGTGAACGCTGTGGTTATGCAAAACATTTGCGTGGAGGGAGTTGCCCTGCGCTGGGACAGAGGTGCAATAAGTGCAATGCAAAAGGACATTTTGCTTCTGTTTGTCGCTCAAAGCGTAACACTAACACTAACAATTTTGAACGCCATAAAGCGTATGAAGTCGAACGTGAAGGGACAAAACCATATCGTGGCAAAGCCGAAAGTGAGGGAAAGAGGACCGTTTGTCGGTGACATCGAAAGTGACCGACCCAAACCACAGGTTGAAACTGGTCAATCGACTGCGTTCCTCAGCACAGAGAAGAAAGACGCTTAGTTCGTAACTCTAAAGTGAAGCGATGCGACTTCGTTTCAAAATCGACACCGGCCTGACGTCACGATAATAACAAAGAAGACATGGTTGGCAATGAAAGAAAAACCGAGACTAAACCAACAGCCCCCGTCTAACAGTGTTGGTGGACAGCTAAAGGCGTTTGGTCAGTTCATGGCAGTCACGAAGAATAGGAACACGGTTTTTTGCTTCAACGTGATCGTCATTGAAGGGGAGAAAATGACGAACCTACTGTCACGAGACGCGCTGCAGACTGGGTCTCGTGTGTCGTCTGGAGCAAGTTGACGCATCGGGTGATGATGATGCTAGAATTGGCCTCATGAAGACCAAAACTGTCACAAAAAAGCTGAAGGCAGGGGCTGAACAATGTGCTTAAAAAGGGCGGAGTGTAATTTGACAGAACCAACGGATTGGTGCGCTGCGTTTGTTCCGGTCATCAAGAAAACCGGAGCTGTGCGTATCTGCGTCGACTTGAAGCAACTAAATCAGCAGTTCGACTGTGCTTCCTTCGCTGGAAGATATAGCGCCTAAACTTGCCGAGTCGAAAGTGTTCTCGACTTAGACGCTGCAAGCGGGTTTTGGCAAATCCCGATCGACGAAGACAGCCAATTGTTGACTACCTTCATAACCCCATTTGGACGTTATGCATTTTGCAGATGCCTTTTGGGAATTTCCTCCGCCCCCGAGATATTCCAACGCAAGATGTCGACACTACTCGAAGGACTGGAGGGGGTAGAAGTGATCATGGACGACATACTGGTTCATGGTCGTAAAAAAACCGACGCCCTCTCAATGCTGTCTTAAGGATAATCACGACTCGGGCCTGAACTCAACCCAAAGAAAGCGTCTTCAAAAAACCGAACTGACGTTTTTTGGGTTTACCTGATTGGGGTGATGGCATCAAGCCAGATCAGGAGGGTTGAAGCTCTACTGGAACGTCACTCCGAACAACGTTAGCGAACTGAGAACAGTGTTGGTATGTTTCAGTACCTGGCAAGTTCTGTACGATATGTCGTAGTGATAAAACGATGATGACTTACTCAAGTCTGATGTCGTCTGGTTGGGACAAGGCACAACAAGTTTCGTTTGATAAGACGAAAGAACTGTTGACGACTACACCAACGTTGTCCTACTACGACTCAACGAAACCGACGGTATGAGTGCGGATGAAGCAGTTACGGAATCGGTGCTATGCAATCTATTTATGGAATCCTCAAGCCAATCGCCTTCGCGTCAAGGACGCTGACGACCCGAAACAACGGTACGCCCAAATGGGAAAAAGGGGGTGCTTGCAGGTGTCTGGGCGTGCGAGAAATTCCGAAGATATCTCGTTGGGTTGAAGGAATTCAACTACTTACCGACCATCGACCGTTGGTACCGCTTATGAACACGAAACGCATAGATGACGCACCGCTGCTTGCCCGCGATTGTTGTGAGGGCCATGCGATTTAATCCGATTGTTGAATACGTTCCCGGAAAGCAACCGTGATCGCAGATTCCTATCCAGAAAGCCGCTGGTTTGACGGGAATCTCGAATCGATGACATCGAGCTGTCAGACGATAAAAACAGCTCTTGTTGACCAGTTCAACAAAACTGGGCCCCTGACGGAAGATCGTCTTACCGAGATCAGAGTTGAAACCTCGCAGATCCTATAATGAAATTAATCACAGATTTCATAGCGAATGGATGGCCTAGTCATGAAAGTGTGTTCACACTCTGTTGAGACTACTACCGCGAGAGAGCGCTACTCTCATTGAGTGAGGGGTTTTTAAATAAAACCAAAATTTTATGCCCCCAAAAAAACGAGACACGTTTTGGGAATTCATGAATCGACCAAGGGTCTGAAAGGGGGGGTGCCCCCCGGTATCAGTCGCGACTAACGAGGTTTATCGATGCTGTGATACTTGCCGACGCAATCGACCGACACAGAGAGAACAACCTCTTCGTCCGGTTGAACTACCCGGAAGACCATGGGGGAAAATCGCCATGGATATCTTCCACTAAAGCGAAATGACTATCTCGTCATATCGACTACTACTCGCGCTGGATCGAAATCAAACAATGACCAGTCAAAAGCCTACTGCGTGATCAGCCGCGTCAAGACCGTATTTACCACGCATGGTATTCCGAAAGTGGTGGTATCAGACAACGAAGACAATTCGTCTCGGACGAATTCAGGAAATTCGCGAAATCATGGTGCTTCGCTCAACATACCACAAACCCGTATTCTCCGCAAGAGAATGGGATGGCAGAGCGAGCTGTGCAGACGGCGAAAAGATTGCTAGACCTCGACGAACCGGAGATAGGTCTGTTGAACTATCATGCGTCGCCCCACAGTGCAATCGGCGTATCACCGGCAGTGGCACTAATGGGTCGTCAACTCGCCACACGATGCCCGTTGTGAGAGAACAATTGTCGCCACATCAACACCGAGATGGGGACATCCGAAACTCCGTCAACGTGCCAAAAACGACGTACAAGCGATGCTACGATCGGCGACACGTGTACGCAAATTACCGCCGTTACAAAATGGCGAACCCGTGTTGCTGAAATTGGATGGGGAGAAGCAGTGGTCGAACCAAGCACTGTGTTCAGAAATGACCGCAGAACCGGTCAAAAAAAATGTTGTGAAAACCGGTGCAGGTATCTGCTATCGCAGAAATCAAAAAAGGGGGGAAACCTTCCAGGGCCCCAAAAAGAGCCTGATGATACGGCATTCAGGGTGAGGATCCAGGCGAAATCTTGCCGCCGGACGTCCCCGGGGATGAGTCGGCGCCGGCGTTTCCCCTAAAAAATTGCGATCCTGTGGGCAAAATTCCCGGAACCCTTTTGATTTTAAGGGAAAATAACAATATCTATGGCTTTGGAAGACCTTTTTTGTTCCTTCATTTTTTTCCCCTCCACCATATTTTTACCCGTCCATATTCGTTTTTTCCCATCCAAATGACGGTGGACGGGTCCTACATAAAGCGTTTGCCAAAAACTGTAGACAGGTTTACCACTGTCCTTATCTGTACCTACTAGTGGGTGCTCTTCCCCTGCACCGGAGCAAACCTGGGTTCCTTTGTCTTTGCCCAGGATGTTTACACAGCAGGTGATAGCAAGATTCTTTGAAGCACATTCCCTATGAATATCTGCCTTTGTGGCTATATATAAGCTTCACTGGCTTCCCATTCATTCATTGATACTAATGTTTGACCAGTTTCACTGTAGGCCAACTTTCTCAGTGCTGCCTGCCCACAGTTGACCAGGTGTGAAAAACATTCTGTCTTGACTCCTGAGCCAGTTTATGCCAGGCAATGTTTCCCTTTTGTAGGTAATGTTTATGTGTATTTGATTGTATTTGCAAATACTTTTCAAATACAGACCAAATATCAAAAACAAATATGCGCCCTTTTGTGATTTGCAATACAAATACACAACATTTTTGTATACAAATACATAGTTGAACCCAACCCTGCTGTTAGCAGGTGAAAACAACGTTCGCATAAACCACGTTTGGCAGGTAGTCATTCACGGCAGGTACATTTTAATCAGAAACGATCCATGCCTAGGAAAGCGGTTGTTCAAGACAGGTGGTCGCTCATGCTAGGCATCACTCTACACAGGTTTTAATGTACCTATCCATTGACTTTATATGTATCCATTGATCCATTGACTTTATATGTATACTCTAAATAGGATTCTATTGGTAAGGCTATTTAACTGTTCTCACATGTATGTTTGCAGTAACATTTCCCATGTTACATTCATTTGAAATTTGTTTTTAACACTAACTTTCTAACTACCAAGGTAGAAGTCTAGAAGAAGAATAATACAATTGTATATCAAATGTAATATTTTATTACTGATTACTTACAAAGATTGTTACTGACTTTGTTATATGAAGATTAAAGGAACAGCATTATAATTTTTGAAAACTGCTTTAACAAGTATTTATTATTACTATTTATATTTTGTTGGTCTGTTTGTTCAGAGTGGCATGATGTCTTGATTATTTATTGACATGAAAAAACTTCCCACTCAGAGTCGTTGGCCCATGTCCTATAGTGTCACTAACATTTCTTATATCTAATGACTTATGCTATTCCAGGTGATGGTGACATGAGTCAACGGCTGTTTGTGTCAACTACAAAGAGACATTGACTCAACCCACAGAGGACAGTCAGGACACATGTCTTCTGGAAAAAGAAAAAACACATGACTGTCTCATGTTGATAAATTTGTGCATTTAATGAGACATTAGTTACCTCGTGGTGGAAGAACTATTTAAGTGTGACATTGATGGAGGAAAGAGTTCACTTCACGGAGTAATAACATAATCATTTCATCAAAGTGATACGTCTTCAGAACAGTCTTGTCAGAGTGGAGCTTTTAAACTGGAGATGTGAACTGACACTGCTGAGAAGACACCTGAGAGTTACACCCTAACATTGCATATCTATTTTGTAACCACTCTTGTGAAACACCATTCATGGTCTGTCTGCTGTGGTGCTTAAGAGAATCAAATGTGCCTTCACCTTGTGGCAAGACCCAACACCTGCGAAAAGTACAGAAACCTCAGCAAAAGCAGCGTTGTCAATTATGAATGTGAAAGTGTATAATCGAACAGTTGAAAAACAGTTCAAATGTGACATTTGTGAAAAATGTTTCTCAAGAAAGCAAAGCTTAGTGCAACTCAAGCAGTCACACAAATGAAGTACCACTCAAATGTGACGCTTGTTGTGCACAGTTCGCACAGAAAGGTTGTTTGAAGACACATACGTATCCATACTGGGGAGAAACCATACAAATGTGATACCTGTGATGCACAGTTCTCCCACAATGGCAATTTGAAGACACATATCCGTACACACACCGGGGAGAAACCCTACAAATGTGACACATGTGGTGCACAGTTCTCACAACATGGTCATTTGAAGACACATATCCGGATACATACCGGGGAGAAACCTTACAAATGTGACACATGTGGGGCACAGTTCTCACAACATGGTCATTTGAAGACACATATCCGTATACATACTGGGGAGAAACCGTACAAATGTGACACATGTGGGGCACAGTTCTCAAATAGTAGTGATTTGAAGATACATATTCGTACACATACTGGGGAGAAACCCTACAAATGTGATACCTGTGGGACACAGTTCTCACAGCATAGTCATTTGAAGACACATATCCGTACACACACCGGGGAGAAACCCTACAAATGTGACACATGTGGGGCACAGTTCTCAAATAGTAGTGATTTGAAGATACATATTCGTACACATACTGGGGAGAAACCCTACAAATGTGCCACATGTGGGGCACAGTTCTCACATACTGGTAGTTTGTACAGACATATCCATATCCATACAGGGGAGAAACCCTACAAATGTGACACATGTGGGGCACAGTTCTCACATACTGGTAGTTTGTACAGACATATCCATATCCATACAGGGGAGAAACCCTACAAATGTGCCACATGTGGGGCACAGTTCTCACATACTGGTAGTTTGTACAGACATATCCATATCCATACAGGGGAGAAACCCTACAAATGTGACACATGTGGGGCACAGTTCTCACATACTGGTAGTTTGTACAGACATATCCATATCCATACAGGGGAGAAACCCTACAAATGTGACAATGTGGGCACAGTTCTCAA
>JAODUO010003606.1:12500-14423 GCA_025642075.2 Ridgeia piscesae | reverse complement strand
TTTGGGTTTTTTTTTAAAAAGTTTTCCCCAAAACAATCTCAGTGGGAAAAAGGGATAATTTTTAAAAACTTGTTAAACAACACTTACAATTTCAAACGTGTGTTATCACATACGTGATGTTCTAGATACTATGTGTTGTCATATACCTGGTGTCCTAGTTACTATGTGTTATCATATACGTGATGTTCTAGTTACTATGTGTTATCACATACGTGATGTTCGAGTTACTATGTGTTATCACATACGTGATGTTCGAGTTACTATGTGTTGTCACATATGTGATGTTCTAGTTACTATGTGTTATCACATACGTGATGTTCTATGTTACTATGTGTTATCATATACGTGATGTTCTAGTTACTATGTGTTGTCACATACATGATGTTCTAGTTACTATGTGTTCATACATGTGTTCTAGTACATGTGTCATACTGATGTTCTAGTTATATGTGTTATCATATACGTGATGTTCTAGTTACTGTGTTGATCACATACTGATGTTCTAGTTACTATGTGTTACATACGTGATGTTCTAGTTACTATGTGTTGTCATATACGTGATGTTCTAGTTACTATGTGTTATCATATACTGATGTTCTAGTTACATGTGTTGTCACATACGTGATGTTCTAGTTACTATGTGTTGTCACATACGTGATGTTCTAGATACTATGTTTTATCACATACGTGATGTTCTAGTTACTATGTGTTATCATGTACGTGATGTTCTAGTTACTATGTGTTGTCACATACATGATGTTCGAGATACTATGTGTTCCCACATACATGCTGTTCTAGATACTATGTGTTGTCATATACCTGATGTTCTAGTTACTATGTGTTATCACATACGTGATGTTCTAGTTACTGTGTTATCATATACCTGATGTTCTAGTTACTATGTGTTATCGTATACGTGATGTTCTAGTTACTATGTGTTATCACATACGTGATGTTCGAGTTACTATGTGTTATCACATACGTGATGTTCGAGTTACTATGTGTTGTCACATATGTGATGTTCTAGTTACTATGTGTTATCACATACGTGATGTTCTAGTTACTATGTGTTGTCACATACGTTGATGTTCTAGTTACTATGTGTCGTGATGTTCGAGTTACTATGTGTTATCACATACGTGATGTTGGAGTTACTATGTGTTGTCACATATGTGATGTTCTAGTTACTATGTGTTATCACATACGTGATGGTCTAGTTATTATGTGTTGTCACATACATGATGTTCTAGTTAGTATGTATTATCATATATGTGATGTTTGCGTTATATCCGCCTATATGACATTTTCTCTCGCTAGTAATGTCACAACAGGTGGACTTATACAACTCCGTCATGTATATTCATATAATGCAACCAAAGATATTATAAAAATCAACATGACATAAATTATTTGACATGGGTCGTTACGGTATTTGCTATACTTCGTAACACCGATAAGACAATAATACTGAGTTTAAGCTAACAAATGAATTTGATAGTATAGTATGTTGTGACAAATATTCGATATAATAAATATATGTAAAACAGGTTTGTTTGATAAAGATTCTAGATTGAAACTCATCCAACTAATTACCATAAAAACACCGTTAGTTAATGCCCAATAAAGACATGTCTGGCATAACATATCATTTTAGCCGTGTCTGCATAATAACATGTACCGCATTTTAACTGAAACAGATAGCCGACAAATGTAGCAGAATGTTACCACACAATAAAAGACATAACAAAATGACATCACAGTGGTCATTCGAGCCTACCATTAACATAATGTAATGAATTCTGGACACAAGTGAATGTGTAGCTCATGTAGTTACCGGTACAAGTATCCTTTCAGTGCTGAACTACTCTAATCAATCATGAATGGTCGTGCATGAACATATCATTATACCGATGAGACATATAT
>JAODUO010003606.1:0-10000 GCA_025642075.2 Ridgeia piscesae | reverse complement strand
GACAAGTAGAAATAATTAAGTACCAATCCATAATTACATGTACATATACAATTTCTTTGCATCTATCCATGTGTATATTAAAATTATAATGACTTCGAAGTGGCACTGGCACAAGTAACCATTAGATAATGTACATGCGTTTGGATGTTTTTGTATGAGATAATATTTTAATTAATACGCAAACCCATGTGGGCTGTAACTAAAACAATATGGAGTATCATTTACAATGTGAGACAAATTGTATTTAATGCATTTTTGGCCAATGCATGTCTTGTTATGCGTGTATGTTTGTAGCTTTGCGAGTATTATGACCGTGTATATTATAATTAGGGATAACATCCAATTTAATAAATAAACTGGCAAATTACTATCCATGTATTTTCAGACAAATTGTAATTCTTGCAAATGTAATTGATAATATATTTGCAATATTTCAAGCGTTTCAAAAAATGATTCTGTATGTAAATTGTACCTATTCAATGTAATTATTCGAACAGCTGAAATAAAACGAGTTATTTCAGCTGAGCTAATGTAAATTGGTATAATAAATATATAAATAAGTTAACATAAAAGATTGATAAAAGTAATGCAAATATTAAACTATGCCGCGCGAGAAAAGACAATCGAAATATATGAATCTTTAGGCGTGCCTTAAAAGTTGCTAAACAGGCAGATGTCTTATTGTCATGTAGTAAAGTGTTCCCTAAGGTCGCTGCTGCGACAGCAAACGAGTTATCTCCAGCTTTTACATGGGTCTACACAACTGTTAACGAGTTTATGTTAGCAGTAGTAATGCTCTTGTACGTTTGTATCAAAAGAGTCATACCTCGGCAGCCATGTTAGACCAGGATGGCGTCTATCTTCGGATCGAAATATGGTCTCCAAAACGGTAGCCATTTCACTCCATGTATTTTCTGAATGCAACATAGACAGACATGTTATTTCCCCATGCACACATAGACTGGGAGCGCAGCACGTTTATTTATGATAATCGAGCCGACATGTTGGACACCATGTTTTGGATGAATCAACCCCCCCCGACACCACAAAAATCGCAACTGCATCCTGGTTTACACATATCGAGCATCGCTGGCAGAGTGTGAGACACTTCACGTGAACACACCCGCCCAATCCGGGCAATTGGTGGTGTATGGTTTATCGCGCATGGAGTGGTAATTGCCTGGTCCACACTCTAACAACACTCTATAAGTGTCACCATTGCCTCGTCGCCATTGATACTGCATTCCTATCAAAGCCAACAGAAAACAGATTAGGCCATAGAAAGAATAACACATACAACTATAACATCCCCTCCTGTAGGACATGATAGAGACATATGTCATTCGTCCACCGGACAACACCTGAATAGACCATCCTGACCAAGAGATAGCAGCAGCCAAGTCCCTGGACTGTTTAAAGTCCAGGCTTGCTACACACCTGTAATCACGACACACAACCCCTCCCCCTTTTTCTTGTGTCTACTACCCTCCTCTACTCTGACACAAACCCTTTCACTACATCTTCAAACTATCTACTGCAACTTCCATACATCGGCATAATCATCAAAAGATTGAAGTTGGCTAATAAATAGAAGAAATGTTTGCGCATGCAATGTGGGGCATTAAGACAGCCCCTGTCGGAGGCAACATCTCTCCCACCAACTACTAGGACTGAAGCAAGTGCCATCTCGGCGCTGGTAAGATCGTCAGGATAGGACCGTCACCCCATTACCAGGACGTAGTTGGTGGCACGATCATCTTCATCCAGCTTTATGTATACACTAAGCCAGGTTTTCTTGATGATATACATCCTTTCGCCCCAGACAGCGCCTGATAAATGCTACCCTTTGTCCTTGAACATCGTAAAAATCAGATATTTCCGGTTATTCTGAAGAGTCCATTGACAACGAGGACACCCAGAAGGGGGTCGAGGGGTCCAAACATTTGAACTAATATTTTTTCGATTGTTCAAATCCAAAGCAATCTAACAAAGTAAACGAATTGGTTTTAGCAAAATATTTTCAAACTTCATTAGGAATACAATTTCTTCAACCTTACTAAGAAAATATTCTTAAAGTGTTGCTGTCAGGAGGAATCCACCACTTAAAGTTGGTAATTCCGCACTCGAAGATTACCATAACTCTGCCGAAAGTGTTCAGCCTGACGCTGAACTTCAGGGGGTGATTTAGGGGGATTCCGCCACCTAAAAGCAGGCGGCAACTAATTGTTGTGATTTCGGGGGATGATTCCTCCCACACAAGATGATAACCCCTTTTAACATAACTAAACATGCTTGGCTCCCGCTCTAATATGTCAACAAGTCAACGTCAAATTGTTTATTCAATCAAACAAATTCATGAAAACTTTGAAGCAAATATACGTTTGAAGTCACATGTTTTCTTTGTTGATATTTGTCTAGCAAATTTTCACTTTATTTTAGTTTCGTAATTGATACATTGGATAAGGGTGGGGTTTAATGGGAAAAACTGTTTTGGTTAGTTGTTTGGGGATGGTCGCTTAAACTGGAGCATCAGTCTACTACGTATGGTGCTTTTGCGAGTAGAGGAGTGGACACCCTTGTCTTAACATGAAGATAATTCAACACGGACCTGCAGTGCATGGCGTAGAAGGCCAACCTTCCACATCCTATAGAGACGTTCCACTGCTGCCTTCGAGGTGAGAAATGTCATCCCGGCGATGAGCATGTTGATAAGGATGATCGTTGCCAGCGTCACGTAGAAGATATATACCAACTTCACCCAGACGCTGTTGCTGCCGACGAGCTCGTAGCTCGCGTCGAAGTCGCTGTCGAAGATCCCGTCCGCCATGCCGACGAAAATGTTAAAGCAGTAGAAGAGCGAGCCCCACTCGCTGGGGAATTCCTTCGCGACGTCCTGCGCGATGTAGAATAATGCGTGCATCGCGAAGCCGAATCCGAGGAGGATGAAGATATAGAAGTATAGGAAGAAACCCACCATTCGGAGGCAAGCTAGGAACATGTGTGATATGAGGTATACATACGAAAATAGTGTGCCCAAGTAGATAGTGTACGTCCACCCCAGCAGTAACGCAGTGGCCAACAGGTACAACTCGGCGTCAGACGACTGCGACTTGACGATGAACCAGACAATTGCTGAAGCGCTAAACGCGATATCAAAAATGTGCCAATCTCTTGTCAACCTGTAATGTTGCGTGTCCGATGTATATCGTATGAAACGTTTGCGGCAGCAAGCATTCACATTGTCAAAGATGTAGTACAACTCGAACGATAGGATCCAGACAGGCCAAGGGAGGAACCAGTAGCTTGTTGGACCCTCCTCCGTGCGACCGACTGACACCGCAGTAGCGTTGCTGTCGATGTGAAAACGAGGCAGATTATATGCACTGAACAACCCCATGTAGATGATGTGCAAGATAAAAGAGAATACACTGAAACGCTGGAAATAGTACCCTTGGATGAGGACACGGATTGGGCGGATGTTCAGGATCTCCTCTTCAATCAACTCGTCGTCCATGCTCCCGACAATGTCCAGACACGTGACGATTTTCGTGGGTGGAATGTCATCATCAACGGGAACATCGACCGAGCCGCGACGGTTCATTGTTGATGTTGACGCGTGTCTGTATGTGTACGGCGCCAGGTTTGTCTCTTCAAACAAACCCATGTCGTCGTGCGTGGTCATGCTGGCACGCAACATCGCAAATGCTCTGGTCTGCTGGGCGTAGACGATCACGGACTCCTCGTTGTTGTTTTGTATCTCCGCTGTCAGAAACACGACTGCCTCGCGTTTCCTTTTGTCCGACTCCTCGTGACGGACTGGGAGTTCATTCTTCGAGCACCACCAACGGGGGGCGTGGTTGATGATTGTGTCGTACACCTGTGTTAACACAATAGTGGCCGATGTTTTGTTTTTGTTTTGTTATACGATGTGGTGTTATTGATTTAAATAATTCACGTTCGAGGTAGGGAGGGAGGTTTGGAATGAGGGAGAGGGGAAGGGGGGAGGAAAGGAGTGAGGGAAAGATGGAGGGAGGAGTGTGTGAATGAGGTGAGTGAGTATGCGAGTTAGTTAATGAATCGGAGAGTGTCACTAAGACCATTTTGGTCGCTCATTAAATCACACACACACACACACAACACACACACACACACACACACACACACACACACACACACAATATATATATATATATATATATATATATATATATATATATATATATATATATTCCTAAACACTTTCGAGTAAGTACACCTAAACTAGAATGTTATTGCAGGTAATCTCAACAACAGCAACAAAATTAATACACCAAAGAATTTCTTAAACTAGCAGTAATTACAATTTCATTGTTTAATAACAATACTTAATATATGTACATTTATGGAGGTATCAGAAATAAAACGCTTTAAAATAGTACACTGATTGTCATAATTGTCCACATACATAACAGTTTGGTAATGAGCACAGTGTTTTATATTTCTGTAAAAAAAATGTTTTTAGATAACTAATAAATCCTTGTAAACTATGCGCTGTAAATTAGTTTTTAATGTTAAATGAAATATTGTTTAATAGTAATGGAATATCATCCCTAATGCATTGTTTGTCTTGTTTTGTATAAATAATAATCGTGTATCGGTGTTTTAAATTTGTAGACTGTTTTATTTAATGTAAGTGGTAAATGTTGCAAATATACTGGTAATGACATGTGTGCATAGTTAAAATACAGTATCAATTCATGTAATGTCAGCATATTTGTAACATTAAGAATATTTTGTTTCTTAAACAACGGATCAGTGTGTGCATTACATTTCGCTAAACATATTATTCTGTTTTTTTCCCCTGTAGCTTGATGTTTTTGTTACAGTTCAAACACCATGCCATTAGGCCATAATTAATGTATGGTAATATTAATGAATTATACCAAGTAGCTTTTATATTTACTGGCAAAAATTGTTTTAATTTTTTACAGTTTCATCTATTTTAAGGAGAAGATTCTTTATTTGTTTGTTTCCCAATTTATGTATTATATACTTGGATTTATTTTCATTTAAAGGCAGTTAATTGATTTTCAGCCATTCGTTTATTTTGTGTAGTTATATATTAAATGTTGTTTGACATCTTCGGGACATATGTTGACAACTGGATTGTTGTAAACAAAGTTGTGTCATCTGCGTACATTATATTGTGATGTTTCACTTAAGTTTGATAAAGCATTTATATGTACAAAAAACAAAAATGGGCCTAATATAGATTAATGGGGACACCAGTGGTAGTAGGCAGGGTTACCGAGATTGAGTCATTGTAAATTATGTATTTTTTCCTATTATTCAAGTAACTTTCCATTAATTTTAGGGCAGCATCATCCATCCCATATAAATGTAATTTGCTTAATAGAATTGAATGGTCTAAAGTATCAAATGGTTTTGATAAATCTGAAGAAAAAATATTACTGAGTGTTTCGTTAGAATTCAGAGCGGTTATTGTTCTGTCGATAACTTCCACAATGACCTATTCCGTTGAGTGACCGGAACTAAATCCATACTGTTTATCATTAAAGGTTGGTATTTAGTAAAATAAAACACGAATATATATGATATTATATATGTATATAACCTTTTCAATGACCTTTGAGATTACTGGTAGCAGAGGTATCGGATATAATTACAAAACGATGCTTCATCGCCAATTTTTTAAATAGGAATTACTCTCGTGATTTCCCTCATGTCTGGAAATATTACAGTATTTAATATTTGATTATTAAGTAATGTTAATGGTTTTTATAAAAAAACGTATTCATTTTAAAATATATCAACTGTTTTAAAATGTGACAGTGTCGTAGCCACTACTGGATTTTGCAGGAAAATTATCAATTATTATGTGTATTGATTCGTCGTTAATTTATTGAAATTATAAATGAATTTCTGATTTTCTTGTTAAAATTAGGAACTATGATTTTTATTACTATTCTTTTTTATTTTGTATATAAGGTCCTTGCCTATGTTTGTAAAAAAAACGTAATTTACAATTTCGACATTATCTGTTATTTGATTATCTCCATGCTTAAAATGCTTAGGTAATGATCATTTTTGTTTGATCTTCGTAACTTTTTGTTAAAAAAAATTGTTTTCCTTGCGTCATTTTTATATGTGTCAAACAGTTGTTCATAATATAATAGTTTGGCTGCTCTAAGAATTGTTTTAGGACACTATTACAATATGTTTAATTTGACTATTTATTCGATATATATTGGATTTATACGTTAAGTTGATTATGTAGGTTGTCTCTGTATTTTACTTATTTAAGTATGCCGTTTGTTATCCACTGAGAATGCTTGACTTGACTTGACTAATTTATATGGCATGTGTTTATAGTTTGCTTTTCCAACTAAATCAGTAATTGTATTGTAATTATTACTAGGATCATGAAACTTTTTTGATAAAAAAATTATATTATATTTGAGTTTGTTATTTCAGATCTAACGTTTCACATAGCTGTTTCATTCTGTAACAATATCTTAATTAATTTGGGTGAACATTTTTTGTTTTGACTGGAACATTGTCAATAAATATGAAATACGGTTGGTGGTCTGATAATTGCTTGATTGGGATACCTGCTGTTGATTCCAGCATTAATTTACTGATTTTGTTTTTTTAAATGTTGTCGATCAAAGTGCCATTTAATGAAGACAATATGGTTGGGAATGCTAAATATTCATTATAATATTCTTTTTACTGACCTTACGCAAGTTCATATAAAAATATCCTGCAATGATTACTTCAGACTTTTAAAAGTCGATTTGTGATTATAATGACGCCAATTCATCAATATATTGTTTATAGTCAAAATGCAGGACTCACGGAGTACGGTATATGTTACCAACTATACAGGTTGTATAAGGCCGCCCCTGTGATTTCAATAAACTGTCATCCCCAATTGTTTTTTTTTACAGATTGCAGTACCTTATATACATACTCGGTATGAAAATACACGATTAAGCCTCCTTTTGTACTACTAGTCTTGCCCAACAAAACGCTAGTATAATCTTCTAATTGAATGATACATCGTCTAGTTCAGTTAGCCAGCTATCCTGAATATTATATATATATATATATATATATATATATATATATATAAAAATTTACACACACACACACACACACACACTTTTATAACGTTACTTAAATAATTTGGTAAACACCTCCATAATGTTGTAGACATTGATAATCTGAATCGAATATTGTTTCTTTAATTTCTATGTTTGCATGTAACGTTGTTCAAAAGTACAGTGGATATTTACTAGTGGCAAAAAAGCAAACAGAAAAATCTGCAATACAAATGCATAATCTGCTTAATACTTCCAGTGTTGTGTACCATCGCAACATAAAATGATATTAAACAAAAGTAGTTGGAGACATACATCACAAGGATATTTGTCTGACAACATAATAAATAAAGGAAAAACAGAAAAGCCAACTAGTCAAAATGTCAAAAACACCTTGTTCATTGGGTAAGAGAAAAAAGAAAAGATAAAAGGGACTAATCACTGCAGTTGACAGTGTTGACAGTGAAGGTAGGTATATAAGTTTAAACGCAATGCTGTATTAAAGTTTAAACGCAAAATTGAAATGCCATAAACAGGACTAATAATATGTACCAGAAAAAATTATGCAATAATGGTCCGAAAACTCATTAATAACATATTTGATTGAATATATTTATAAAAATAAAACAATGTCATCTTGGTTATAAAATAATAAGATATTACGGTCGTAACATGATAGCTAGTAACAAATTCAGAGGCCCACTAATGTCCTGATATAATATTCGATTTAGTACATGTCTATGTCCTTTGGAGAGAGGATTTCTTTTGTCAGTCCCTCGTTTGTTTTCGTCACGATTTTTCTCGCATAAGTACAACAGTCACTGATCTTGTTTTCATATATCTTGTTTTGGATGCAAGTGTCGCTCTCTCTCTCAGATGTAAGGTCTTCACTAATGTATATTTGAGCATCTGGCTGTTATCGATTGTAGACTTTAAATTTTGTTGAGGCGGCGGAACACTTCGTCTCTCACCGCTTCACTGTGGTAATTAGTTATTATTTGTGCACGTGTGGGCGTAGTTGAATGACTTCGGCCATGGATGTGACAATGTCAATGGCTCTTGCCGTCACGCTTCGGTTTCCTGGGCGATAATGTGCCAAGGTAGAGCCACTTTTGAATATAATATTATCGAAGTAAATTACAGCGTTTTTAATCACATGGTAATATACACTACATTCTTACCTAAATGCTTCCAAATATTTTGTGAGTGGGTCCTTTCAACTGAGGCGTTAAATCATGTTTTCCTCGAACCCAAATGTAGCTGCGTTACCAGCCGGTGACCATCTCACGTGCTAACTAATGAGGGAGGCAGGGAGTGAGTGAGTGCGTGAGTGAGTGAGTTGGTTAGTGAAATGAGGTGAGTGAATGAGAGACTGAGTGAACTGAGGGGAGTGAGTTAATAGGCGAGCCAGCTAATGAGTGGCTGAGAGTGGGGAAGAGGGAGGGAACAGGATAAATGGGGGGTATAGGAAAATGGGTTATATAAAGATATGTGAAACAGCGACAGGGAGAAGAGACGAGACGAGATGACACCAGGGATTGGTAGAGGAAACAAATGAAAGAAGAGAGTTGGTATGACGAAGATAATCATGATGATGACAACGGCGACGGATATTTTGACAATAATTATTAAGTACCTTCAGAAGTTCTTCGATGGATTATGGGTCTTTCTTCGTCTGTTGAAGCTCATGTTTGAATAGATTGCCCTGCAAATGAGGTGAGATGGTATGCAAGTTAGTGAGTGAGTGAGTGAGTGGGTGTAGTGAGTGCGTGAGTGCGTGAGTGCGTGAGTGCGTGAGTGAGTGAGTGAGTGAGTGAGTGAGTGAGTGAGTGAGTGAGTGAGTGAGTGAGTGAGTATGCGAGTTAATGAGTAGGATTAGAGAGGGAAAGATGGGAGAGCAGGAGAAATGGGGAGTCTATGTGATGGGAGTATAATATAAATATGTGAAACAGACCGACAGACAGAGAGAGAGGAGAGAGAGAGAGAGAAGAGAGAAGAGAGAGAGAGGGAAGAGAAAGAGAAAGAGAAAGAGAAAGAGAGAGAGAGAGAAGAGAAAGAGAAAGAGAAAGAGAAAGAGAAAGAGAAAGAGAAAGAGAAAGAGAAAGAGAAAGAGAAAGAGAAGAGAAGAGAAAGAGAAAGAGAAAGAGAAAGAGAAAGAGAGAAGAGAGAGAGGAGGAGGAGGAGGAGAGAGAGAGAGGAGATTGATATGAGGGAGTGGTAGAGGAAATAAGTCAAAGAAGATACTTGATATGATGAAGTCAATCATCACAATGATAACAGCAATGGAGATAGCAATAATAAATATTATTTACCTTCAGCAATTCATTCATGGATTCTGTCCTCGCCTGTTGAACCACAGCGTGCAGTACCGTGTTCCCCTCCTCGTCCTTTAGGGCCAGATCTGCGCCTGCTCTAAAACATAGAGGAACAAAGGAATTTACATGTTAGGAAGAAGTTGGTTTTAGAATATTCATAATAGTTTTTGTTGTTTAATGACAACGATTCAGAATATAATGACAATGTCGATGTTGACTGATAAAGCAATGAGTAAGTTGATAATAACAATGACGACGTATGCTATGGTTATGGAGGCGGGGTAAAGAAGAGTTTTGTAACAACATCGAGCAAAACAGTAGCTTCGCTTAACCAGCTCTCGCTCGGTTACATAACTTCGCTGAGAAGACAGTCTGGTCACTTAGCCGGCTTTTTAATGTTATCTGTGTGGGAGGCTAACAAGTGCTGCCACCTCACGGAGACTATATAAATGACGCTAATCCTGCCGTAATTCCTGCTTCGCATAAAATGCAATTTTTAGTTCTGTTTATGTTTGTGTTCATATATAAGTATGATGACGAACAGTTTTAATAGTTTCGTATTATATAATAAAAGTATATCCT
>JAODUO010003605.1:7500-14516 GCA_025642075.2 Ridgeia piscesae | reverse complement strand
TGTAGCCCTTCTATTAAAGCTTCATAACAATACCATAGTTCATGTCAGTCATGGTCTAATGACATACTCTTTAACTTGGTAGACAAAAATGCTCGCTTTTATAGTTTTCTGGGAAACATGGGTAGCTCAACTAATTCGGTGGATTAACAAACACTGCCTTAACCTAAAACCAAGCCACAAACCTTGAAAACAATATATAAATTAATAATAAAACCTACCATTTAGATATTACACTGTTTAATAATCTTCTGAATTACACTGTTTAATAATCTTAGGTATTACACTGTTTAATAATCGTCTGAAAGGTTGCACTGATAAAACAAACATGATAACTGTTAAAATGCAAACCAATTCATTATAATGGAAAATATAAACTCATGCAATTACTATATATGGATTTATCATTACTCAAAATAGTATATTTAGCTTGATTAAAGTGACTGTCTTACACTCACATGTTTAAATGGGTTAATTTAGGCCTTTGTTGGCACCTGATTATTAAGTGCGGCCTTTAACAATGTGAGTGTGTGCATCTACCACACATTATGGCTGCCTGTTTTAGTTGGTGACAAGTCTGACTGAAACGTTTTTCTCTCTTGTAATATATATATATATATATATATATATATATATATATACATACATACATATAATATATGTATGTATGTATATATATGTATATATATATATATATATATATATATATGTTTGTTGCACCTGTGAGCTTGAACCTTTTAAGGATATATAGGTGCTATAGAAGTTTTACAATTTATTATTTATATGTATATATTATATACATAATAATGAATTGTAAAACTTCTATAGCACCTATATATCATTAAAAAGTTCAAGCTCACAGACGCAACAAACAAAATCATATGGTTAGTTATACACAGGGGCAGACAAAAGTTGTCATTGGAGCATGGAACCACTGACAATTTTAAATATATGGTAGAAAAGCAATATAAAACAAATATGTTTTCAATATCGTACAAAAGGTGTCTATGGTGTCAGAAGATTTAATCATAATAGAGAGTTGATTCCAAATTGTTGGCACAGCCACAGAGAAAGCAAATTTGCCGATATTCAGCTTAGTTTTAGGAATAAAAAGTTGTTTGGAAATGGATGACCTTAGGGTCCTAGAGATATCAGAGAAATGTAGCAGATTAACTAAGTATGTCGGTTGTTGAGTAGAAAGAGTACGGTATGGAACAGCAGCTTATTTAAATTTAATTTGGTATACAACAGGAAGCCAATGTAACTGCATAAGTAGTGGTAGTGATTATATATATATATATATATATATATATATATATATATATATATATATATATATATATATAAGCGCAGTGGCTCAGGGGTAGTGCTTCAAACTCTCAACTAAGAGGACCCGGGTTCGAATCCTGTGCTGCAATGTTAAAACCTTGGGCAAGTTTTTTCACTCTACATTGCTCCAGTTCACTCTGCTGTATAAATGAATACCTGGCTGTAGACAGTGGTGGATATGTGTACAAGCAGCCTTCGCGCATTAATTGTAGCATATGGCTGGATGCTTCCCAGAGCAGTTCAGATGGTGCTTGATTGAACAGGCCTGCCAGGGAAGTAATGTGTAAACATGCTTTGAATAGACCGGATATTGCGCTACATAGAAACTTACCTGTTTATATATGTATAATATATAACTACATATTTACACATATATACATATACATGTTAAACATCACATACCG
This sequence comes from Ridgeia piscesae, assembly GCA_025642075.2. Classification (NCBI taxonomy): domain Eukaryota; kingdom Metazoa; phylum Annelida; class Polychaeta; order Sabellida; family Siboglinidae; genus Ridgeia; species Ridgeia piscesae. The sequence goes on along the minus strand of JAODUO010003605.1, from coordinate 12,786 downwards.
GGACAGAATGTTAAACATCACATACAAGGATGGAAAAACAAACATCTGGGTGAGAGAAAAGACAAACGTGACAGACATGATTGAACAAGTCAGAAGACAGAAGTGGACCTGGGCAGGGCATGTCAGCAGAATACGAGATAACAGATGGACACTAAACTATAGGACTACTATAAGGGTACCAACTGGCAGAGGATAGTGCAAGATAGGCAGATAAGGAAGCAGCATGCTGAGACCTTCGCCCAACCATGGGACACTTTGGCTGCACAATGATGATGATGACATATACATAGTTTTGTTCGTCGTTTGAAAAGCTTTCTTGTGTGCCCATGTGTTGAACATTGTCGTTTCACCATCTTGGAAGAACTGGTGCACTTTAACTTTATCAAGTCCTTTGGGTGTTTTAATATTTCAATTGGTGATGCTGGCAGTACAACGACTGCAGTTTTAGTTGTAGTAAATGTTGTTCATATGTTAGCTTTGTCAGGCTGGCAACCAGTTTAGATGTTCAGCACTGGCCTCTTTCCAGGATGTCCATATGCACTGATCAATTGCTGGGTGTGGCCACCATGCATGGACAAATAATTCAAGGAGGAGACCAGACATAAATTTTGCAGAGTGTCACAAATTATTTTGTTGTCATGTTTGAAACTTCTCTTTACCCTGCCAAGAGCTTGCATGATGTACTTCACTGCATTCTGTAGCTGCAATGATGGTTTTATATTGGTGGTTAATTATACCCCTACCTCCACACATTTTCCTCCATTTGTTCTGTCACTGTTCACTAATCAGACTCATCTGTCACATTGTTAGCAAAGCTGGAATATAGTTGTTCTTAATTGATCTTCCTTCTTGATCTGTTAATTAATTATTTTTTATTTTGTCAAAATAAATTAATCTGACTAGATTTAGTGTCGTCTGTAAATATATCTTGGTGTTACAGATAATGATGTCATGCAAATAAGCTCAATACAAAATATGGTACGTTTTGTCATTGCCACAAGTGCTTTATTGTTATCTCATAAATAAATTCGAAATTAAAATGTGATCTGTCCCCAACCAAAACGAAACTACAATGTTTTGCATCACTAACGCAAGTCACGTCTGTCATTTACATATATTACAATCTAATCAGTCGTAATCTATTAATTTAGTTGCGTTATGTCGTATTTACAATGTACCAATTAAAATAAACTACACTTAGGGTCTGATAAATAAAATTATGAATCGTGATCACATGATCTACAAAAGACTATATATGGTCGCGCACTTGTCGTGACTCGCTTCCTGAGTCGATCCCTACTCTCAGGCCAGAGCCTTCCAGTGTCAGTGTATATATTCATTCGTTCCACTGGCTTATGCCAGTTATGGTGGAACATAATTATCGTCTGAGTGTTTCATCAGCAAAACTTTGTTGCACAAAACCTACCTTACCGTTTAATCAGTGCTGATTAAACCTGCAACTTTCAACGATAGTTTCTGTTTCGGCAACCGTTCGAACTTCCCGAAGACAGTACAGTAGGTAACGCATGCGCGTAGAATGGGGTCAGGCTCAATTATTAACACTAAAATACACTATGCATGTAAGAAGGCAGCATAACGGTGTGTATTTGTGATTATTAACATTACGTTATGTTCTCAGTTTTTGCTTGTCATGACATTACGTTGGTACATTAGAGTAAAGTGAGGAAACGCTATCCCCTGAAACGCGAGGTCGTTACTATGGAAATGACCTGACTCGGTGACCCAACATTTGTTATTCAGTACCGCCATCAAGCGGATCTACTAAGTACATATTACGCCACCTTTTTACACGTATCGCCACCTGGCGATTGTGCAGTAAAGTTGTTTCGCTGCCGTCAGTGACAACTTATCAGTTGCTACAAAACTAACTTGTCCAAAGGGGCAAACATCATTACGTTTAGACGATAATATATAGCCCGATCAGGCACATATGCAAAAATTTACAATGTTATGATTGCGTCTGATTAGTCAGCGTGGAGAACTGGCAACAATATCTTTTTGGCAGATGGCGTGCATCTGAATGAACTTGGTTTTGGCCAAGTATTACAGGTCTCTGCGTCGAGCTGTTATTAAATACTCTTCACCCAACATTGTTGGAAAATTTACTCCATAGTCAAGGAGTCATCTAGTCAACAGCTGTATTTTCCATGTCATATCCTTAAGTAGTTTTTGACTTGTGTTTTGATACTTACTCCTTTTTAATAGGTGATATCCTGAGGCCTTGGTTTGATTAGGGTGCCTACAAAATGCACACATTCCATTATTTCTTTCAAGTTTCAGGATTTCATTCTTCCCTACCTGACTGCCGAGATATGACATGGAGTTAATATTTACATGTTTTGGGGGTAATATTTCACCATGTAAATTTTTGTTTAGGACCAAGTAACCTGCTGGTCTAAACATGGTTAGCAAGTCTACATACTTCAATAATGTGTGTTCTAATCTTTTATATTATTAGATGTGCACTTTATATTTGTATGTGTCCTATCACAGCATTAATATGTATCTGTATCTTTGGTGTACATGATAACCTGCTTCATCTCTTTTCCCTACAGGCTATGCTCACGAACTACCAGGTTTCTACAATAGTTGGTGCCATGCATTGCTTTCTTTACAAGCACTACACCTGCATGTGTTTATTGGGTCTATAGGTGTTCAATCCAAGATGAGGATATATTTCCATAACCATATTGTTCAGTTTTGAACCGGCCATGTTACGGACCATATGTAGAATGTTGCACAGGTCGATGTTGACGTGGTCCACACCCATATATGCTACAAGCCTGGTTATGTTAATGCATGGCTATTTGAATGGTCGTGCTGTTGACCACACATGTATTGTTGGGGCGTGCTTTGCGGTTGGCCCAGTGCGACGATGATGTTGTGTTACACACCCATATATGTGTTCGTGCCTGTATGCATGAGCACCCTGTTGGAGACCACACATATATTGTTTGGCTTGACTGTGGTCGGCCCAGGGAGTTGACGTCTGTTCCACTCCCATATATGTGTTCGTGCCTGTACAGGCTGTTGTAGACCACATCATTATTGTCGGGCGTACTTTGTGGTCGGCCCAGGGCGATAATATGTTTCCACACCCATATGTGTTTCGAGTCGGTATACATAAACAGGCTGTTGGAGACCATACGTTTATTGTTGGGCTTGCACAAGTGGTCGACCCGGGGTGATGTTGCTGGGTTCCACACACATAACTGTTTGCTTTCGAGTCTGATTTCATCACCAGGTTTCCCTTTTGGACGTCCACTGCTGTCGGTTCAGGACGCGACTTCGCCTTTCCGGATAACATTTTTGTTAAGGCACTATTTGCAATGCTATTTGCGTTGCAATTGGTTGCTGGAAGTAAACATTTGGCAGTGCGACTTGGCAGGCGGGAGCGTCGTCGGATGAAGGAATACACAAAACCAATCAGAACGCGCGCAAAGTGAACTGAGCGAACTGACCTACATAAAAACATCACGCGCTGTTTTTCGGCCGCATATAAGATCGTTAGAATCTAGGTGAAAACAACTGTATTAGTAGAATAAGAGGGTAAATAGCCGAAAATACAATATTGTTTCGATTATGATGCAGTGCTAATAATTATTATCACATGCATTTAACACATAACATTATTTCCATTTTTATTACATAAATCTTATTTTCGCAATTAATTAATATCACTTGCTAATAATTATGACATGCATTTAAAACATATATTTACATTTTATCACACAAATTTAATTTTCGCAATTATTTGTGCTCCCTTGCCAATAATTATTATGACATGCTTTTAAAACATTTATTTTCATTTTAACTACATAACTTTATTTTTATTTTTTATTTCTTTTATTTTTACAGTCATGTCCAATCAATTTCATACAAGTTATGCATGAAAATATAAAATTAATGAAAATAAACAGTAAAACCTTTAAATAATAAAATAACACAAGGCTAGATGGTAAAGTACAATGTGAACATACAGTATATACAACTACATTATTTAAAGAAGAAATATGTAGACATTTTTATTTAAAAACAAACAACTGATAATACTAATAATTAATAAATAGACAAGAAAATTTCTATTGGTAGATATTTAAAAATAATAAGACAATACAAAACGTAATTATGAATATTATGATCTGGAGAATCACTGATATTCATAACTGGACATTAAGAGTCAGGATGAAATAATAGTAATGCTTAATGTGTTAACTCTTAAATATGTAATATCAGTGAAATATCGGCGGTGGACGTTCGCAGATGAGTATAACTGAGAAAAACGCTAAAATCACACAATCGCACTATGTGTATTCGCGCTTCACATAGAGTTTTATTGACTACAGCTGCATCGTGCCATGTAAAACATGTTGTGTTCATCATCCATGATCAGGCTCCATTACGAGGGACGATTATTCGACTTTTGTATATTTATTTCAAGTATTCTGCACGATGATGCATTCCGTGTGTGTGTGTGTGTGTGTGTGTGTGTGTGTGTGTGCGTGCGTGCGTGCGTGCGTGCGTGCGTGCGTGTATATATATATATATATATATATATATATATATATATATATATAATTCATTAATTTTATATTTTCATGCATAACTTGTATGAAATTGATTGGACATGACTGTAAAAATAAAAAAAATAAAATAAAGTTATGTAGTTAAAATGAAAATAAATGTTTTAAAAGCATGTCATAATAATTATTGGCAAAGGAAACACAAATATATATATATATATATATATATATATATATATATATATATATATATTATATATATGTATATATATATATATATATATATATATACATATACATATACATAAAATATAATATACGTGTACTGTACTGTACATATATATATATATAAAATATATATATATATATATATATATATATATATATATATATATATACGTATACATATACTATACTATACATATACGTATACGTATACGTATACGTATACGTATACGTATACGTATACGTATACGTATACGTATACGTATACATACACATAACATACATATATTATACGTGTATATATAATGCTGCACTGCTGTCTGGGGGTGGAAATCCCTGTTTCTGAAAAACCATCGTAACCCGTTCCGCCCTATGCTTTTGGGGATTTAACAAAATTTTCCCTTTGCCTCTGTTTGTTGACTTTCCCCCGGCTTTTCACATTGTTAATCTTGGGAGCGGCAAGCAAATAAAGTATAAAGGTTAGCTTTTGGGTTTCCAGAATTTAAATGTGGTGTCC
>JAODUO010003605.1:0-2500 GCA_025642075.2 Ridgeia piscesae | reverse complement strand
TGTGTCTTTCTTTGTATAGGTGGACTGTCGTCGAGCTGTTGGTGAAGATTTCCTTCAGGAGTTCGATGTACACATCTTCTGTCCCCTGTCCTTGAAGCTAGGGCGCGTGCGCGTGCGCGTGCGCGTGCGGGGCGCGTGCGCGTGCGCGTGCGCGTGCGCGTGCGCGTGCGCGTGCGCGTGGGCGTGTGCGTATGCGTGCGTGGTGGTATGTTCGTGTGTATGGTACATGTTCCTGTAATGATGACTGTGATACGTCAATGCAAATTAGTTGATTGTTCTGGCCTATTTTATTTACACTGTGATTCTTAGTAGTTATTTTATCGTATTCTTTGCAATTATCTAGTAGCGAGCAGCACAAGATAATTCCCCGTGAGTGACAATAAAGGAATTTGAATATAATGTAAGGATAAAGTGGGAAGTACACATATTTGTCTGACAGCTCTACACATCCTTCCTTGTCGAAGTCATTTCAGGCGAAAATAAATGAAGAAAACAAGCTATGGTAAAGTACTGAACACAAATGTTGTCTAATCGCAGTGTCAATGAATGTTGACTCGTAGTCGTGAAATGTCACGTACGTTATCCATGTGCGTTCTACGTCAGGGATTACAATGTTGGTCGTTTGCTCTTTGCTTGGAGGAGCAAGTAACTTTGCACATGTACGAAGTGTACTGTTCTTCGTTTCAATTTGACCATTAACTTGGTCGGTTTTAATTGGAAATAATGTTACAAATTTGACGTTTGGTGGTTAAACATCGGCTGTGTGACATGAGGTCAGGCATTTCTCGAATGACAAATCGTATATTTGTTTTTGCAAGCACAGAGTTAGATCCTACAAAGCTAAACGTTATAAACTACTACAAGTACGATGTGTACTGTGGACAAGTACTACAAGTTGAAGATTGCTAACGTTATTCCGTTATACAAAAGTAAAAACCCTGAACTGTTTACACATTACAGACCTATTTCGATTCCTCCATGCCTATCAAAAATACTAGAGCGCCTAATGTACAATAGGATTAATAATTTACTAGCTGAATATAACATACTATCAAATAAACAATATGGATTTAGGGAAATTTACTCTACTTATATGGCAATGATTGACTTGGTAGATAAAATATCAAGCAACATTGATACACAAATCATAATATAGGCATATTTCTTGATCTTAGTAAGGATTTTGACACAATAGATCGTAACATCTTATTAAAAACACTTCAGTGCTATGGTATAAGAGGACTAGCTTGTGAATGGTTCAAACGTTAGCTTGGCGATAGAGCACAATATGTGTGGCGTTCCCCAGGGATCCATACTAGGCCCATTACTTGTTATCATATATATAAATGATATTGTAAATGTGTCAAACATTCTTAAGCCAATACTGTTTGCAGATGATACTAGTTTGTTCCATTCACACACACATTTATACACTCTCATAGAAGAAGTTAATATTGAACTACACAAAATTGCAATATGGTTTAATACTAACAAACTAACATTAAATGTAAAAAAATCTAATTTCATAATATTCACACAAAAATGGAACATTTATAATATAGACAATGCTGAAATAATAATGAATGGTAACAATATAAAACAAGTCAAGTTTTAAAGATGTCTAGGAATACACATAGATGAACATTTGAGCTGGACAATGCATATTAACAATTTATCCCCACAAATTGCACGAAATGTAGGAATGCTTAATAAATTAAAATATTTTCTCCCATTGGGCACCATGAAGACTCTATACTATTCATTAATATTATCTCATCTGCAATATTGTGTCCTGTTGTGGTCAAATACATACACAATTCGTTTAAAACAAATAAAGATACTACAGAAGAGAGCAATTAGGATAATTACGAAATCACAATATACATCACATACAGACCCTTTATTTTCAAAATTAAAACTGTTAAAGTTAAGTGATCTATATAAACATCAATTAGGGATTTTTATGTATAAATCCATTAATGGTCAACTCCCAGATAACTTCTTCTATGCTTAAGCGAACAGAAAATGTTCATAACCACAATCTTAGAAATTGTAATGGGTATTACATTGAAAACATAAGAACAAATAACAGAAAGTTTACAATAAATTATTCTGGTCCAGTCTTCTGGAATACACTACCCCAACAGCTAAGAAAGCTTAGAACAATAAAACAATGTAAAAGTAAGCTAAATGAGTTATTACTGATGGGATATGTAACTTAGGCATTTATAAGAATGATTGTACCATAGTTAACTTAGGCTTTTATAAGGATTTTGTACCGTAGTTAATTTAGGCATTTATAAGGATTATGTACTGTAGTTATAGTATTCTTTTACTATTTATCAGTATTTTTAGTTTTTAGACTTATTTAGGTATTTAGTATCATGATACTGATGATGTGATAGTAGTAATATTAGTAGTAGTAGTGTTCTAGTGGTAGGTAATGTTATAATATTTTAATTGTTATTGTAATTTACTCCTAATTAAATTTTTTTAAGGG
>JAODUO010003603.1:0-11707 GCA_025642075.2 Ridgeia piscesae | reverse complement strand
ACGGTGTCTTAAACCAGCGCCTTAGATCGCTCGGCCACGCTACCTTCGTTGTGTATAGTAGTTCGGCTAATAATGTCTACATTAAATAAGTCATCGTCATACCCTCAATTTATGAAGTCAGATCGTAGTTTCTTGAAGATGTTGATTATATTTCATTGTTTCGCGTAAAGTTATCGTTTGTAATCAATCAATCGACCACCTTCGGAAATTACCACCACACAGAACGTGCACACAGTCAATGCTAATATCATGGTAGGCCAGAAGTGGAAGAACTGTATTCAAACAACTAAAAAGGCGCACGTCTAAGAAATACTATTGTATCGGTGGATATCATCGCAATTATTTTTCACTGTCTACCGTAAAGTTCTTTTAATAAATGAATCGACGAGCTTCGGAAACTACCACCAGACAGTCAACGCTAATATAATGGTGTGCCAGAATACGCTAAACTAGTAGCTTAGCCTTACGCTTACTAGTCTTAGTCAGATAAAGCCAGGTTTAAGGTTTACTAAGGTTTACTAAAAAGCAACGCTAAGGCCAAATCTAAACGACAATACAAAGCAGGGAATCTATTAAACCATTACTGATACTACAATCCGTAATACAGCTATTCCCGATGTCAGAATCATTTTCTCGTTGACTTTTCTCAAAGTAAATTCACGGCTAATAGCTCTGGTAAAATAGCAGTGCTGCGCCAACCATCGGTGCGCCATAACTGCACACTTTTTTTCCTCTCTTCCGCCAGAGCAATTTCCTTTATCTGACTTCCGTAATTTTTTTCTCCAAAATTAAACTCTATGTTTTGCAGACTATACAATGTTTCATTTATGCCGATATGCTGTTCGCAGCATTGCTAAATAAACTGCGCCGTTTTCGTCTTTGCGCTTTCTGCCTATTGCTAAGTATAATAAAACAAAAGTCAGTAAGCTGTACCCAAACAGCATTCCTGACTTTGCAAGCAGCCCCGTTTTCCAGGTAATCTTGCAAGTGACACTGACAGTGTCGGTGTAGCACCGGGACGTGTTTCGTTTCAGATGAAGGTTTTTGCTGTCTCTTACTTCGATGTCAGTTCTCTTTATTTTGCTGAGAGTTTTAGCCAAATCAGCGTGTCAATTTGCCAAATAAAAAGGGACCTGATTAATATAGTATTATTTGACATATAACTGATAATGTGAAATATGCAGATACGGCATATGACCGCATTTTCGCACACACCTCTTTCTAAAAAAATCGGGTTAACCGCCCATTTGCTCGCGTTATTGCCACTCCCATTTCCAGACAAGTGCCTGCATTCCAAACCAACTTCGATTCCACGTAGCAGGCAGTAGCGCACAAACATTTCGAAACCATATATTTATTTTTAATTGTTTAACTGATTAGTGCGATAATGTGATTGTGAGGAGGTCCGAGTGAAGTACAACGGTCGGCTGGTTACAGTGGTCACTTTAGTACTGTTCCACGATGACGGGCAGAACATAGGAGTTGAAACAAAATATATAAATAGCTATAGAATACATACAATTAAGGTAACTACTTACATTAATGTGTAAGTCAGGTCAGTACCGCCGAGCTACCCCCCCCCTTAAACAAGACGCTTAAAATTGATAACAATAATAAATATTGGACAAGATAAAAACAGCTTAGGTTCTGAATGAATGGCAATTTGACAAACCCCCTTTCAGAGTTCAACCTAGACCGTACCCGTGCGCCATAGGCTTGAACGAGCCCGATGGGCGCGTAAATGTAGCACTCGGTGCACACAAATTGAGTCTACGCTCCCTTGCTAAAAGTAATCTAATTCTTATGTTAAAATACATCAACATTTTCCATAGGAGACCATTACAAGGTTTCCTTCATGTCCTACTTATTTTGATGAGACCTGTTTTTGACAATTTCACATTGTACTTCACAGACAGAAGTTCTGTGAAACATTCGTGAAATGGTCACACCTCATACTCCAAAAACTTTTTCCAACCTTACCCCCTCCATTTCTATTAACCCCCCACTATTGCCCCTGATTACATCACCAATCAAAATGACAACTGTATTAATACGCGGAAATGCAGACTGACCGCTGCCATATATAACAGCTCTGATGCCTCGCTGCACAAAAACATCATTTCTACCACCCACCTACATATATGTGCTCACAGAAATTCACACAACCGCTAATGCTTTTCTATTGGGTACTCTTTGAAGGTAATGGCGGAAACCTTTATTGTGGTTGAATATCCCAGCAACGAATTTTGGTTGTGACGTAGCAACAGACGATACTGGTTGATCCAGAGTTCACGGGATATAATACTATATTATGCGAATCATCGGACGTCATGAAATCCACGTTCATTATTGTTTGTATAATTATGCAAGATTAACTACATACAATAACGTTGTATATTATATTATATTATATTATATATATATATATATATATTATATAAATATATTTTTATTAAAATTTTACGCAAATTGCCACATTGTTATGAGCAATATAACCCTAGTTCATGTTTGCTAGAAACTTTGGAATTTTGAAAGCGAGCGTGTTTTTCCACATTCATTATATGTAATGTATACGGAATGGAATGTCTGTAAAAAGAAAAGCACTATGATTTTATGATAACAATTAGTAATCAAAAAAGTTTGGCAGCAGTAGGATTGGTACCCACATCTCCGAAGACACGGTGTCTTAAACCAGCGCCTTAGATCGCTCGGCCACGCTACCTTCGTTGTGTATAGTAGTTCGGCTAATAATGTCTACATTAAATAAGTCATCGTCATACCCTCAATTTATGAAGTCAGATCGTAGTTTCTTGAAGATGTTGATTATATTTCATGTTCTAAAGTTTCTTTTAATAATAATCGACAGCTTCGGAAATTTCCACCCAAAATGCACACAGTCAATGCTAATATCATGGTAGGCCAGAAATTAAGAAATGTTTAAACAATAAAAAACCAGGGTTTTAAAAATTTTCTAATTTACTAAAACAACGCTTTTAAACCAATCTAACGACATCAAAGCAGGGAACTAAAATTTAAACCACTACTGATAAATACCATCCGTAATACAGCTAATTCCCGATGTCAGAATCATTTTCTCGTTGACTTTTCTCAAAGTAAATTCACGGCTAATAGCTCTGGTAAAATAGCAGTGCTGCGCCAACCATCGGTGCGCCATAACTGCACACTTTTTTTCCTCTCTTCCGCCAGAGCAATTTCCTTTATCTGACTTCCGTTATTTTTTTCTCCAAAATTAAACTCTATGTTTTGCAGACTATACAATGTTTCATTTATGCCGATATGCTGTTCGCAGCATTGCTAAATAAACTGCGCCGTTTTCGTCTTTGCGCTTTCTGCCTATTGCTAAGTATAATAAAACAAAAGTCAGTAAGCTGTACCCAAACAGCATTTCCTGACTTTGCAAGCAAAAACCCCGTTTTCCAGAATCTTGCAATCCGAAGTTGGTTGACCGGGACTGTTTGTTTGAGGGTTTTTTCCCTTTTTCCTTCCCATTAACTGACATCGAAGTAAGAGACAGCAAAAACCTTCATCTGAAACGAAACACGTCCCGGTGCTACACCGACACTGTCAGTGTCACTTGCAAGATTACCTGGAAAACGGGGCTGCTTGCAAAGTCAGGAATCTGTTTGGGTACAGCTTACTGACTTTTGTTTTATTATACTTAGCAATAGGCAGAAAGCGCAAAGACGAAAACGGCGCAGTTTATTTAGCAATGCTGCGAACAGCATATCGGCATAAATGAAACATTGTATAGTCTGCAAAACATAGAGTTTAATTTTGGAGAAAAAAATTACGGAAGTCAGATAAAGGAAATTGCTCTGGCGGAAGAGAGGGAAAAAAGTGTGCAGTTATGGCGCACCGATGGTTGGCGCAGCACTGCTATTTTACCAGAGCTATTAGCCGTGAATTTACTTTGAGAAAAGTCAACGAGAAAATGATTCTGACATCGGGAATAGCTGTATTACGGATGTGTAGTATCAGTAGTGGTTTAATAGATTCCCTGCTTTGTATTGTCGTTTAGATTTGGCCTTAGCGTTGCTTTTTAGTAAACCTTAGTAAACCTTAAACCTGGCTTTATCTGACTAAGACTAGTAAGCGTAAGGCTAAGCTACTAGTTTAGCGTATTCTGGCACACCATTATATTAGCGTTGACTGTCTGGTGGTAGTTTCCGAAGCTCGTCGATTCATTTATTAAAAGAACTTTACGGTAGACAGTGAAAAATAATTGCGATGATATCCACCGATACAATAGTATTTCTTAGACGTGCGCCTTTTTAGTTGTTTGAATACAGTTCTTCCACTTCTGGCCTACCATGATATTAGCATTGACTGTGTGCACGTTCTGTGTGGTGGTAATTTCCGAAGCTGGTCGATTGATTGATTACAAACGATAACTTTACGCGAAACAATGAAATATAATCAACATCTTCAAGAAACTACGATCTGACTTCATAAATTGAGGGTATGACGATGACTTATTTAATGTAGACATTATTAGCCGAACTACTATACACAACGAAGGTAGCGTGGCCGAGCGATCTAAGGCGCTGGTTTAAGACACCGTGTCTTCGGAGATGTGGGTACCAATCCTACTGCTGCCAAACTTTTTTGATTACTAATTGTTATCATAAAATCATAGTGCTTTTCTTTTTACAGACATTCCATTCCGTATACATTACATATAATGAATGTGGAAAAACACGCTCGTTCTTTCAAAGATTTAACACAAAGTTTCTAGCAAACATGAACCTAGTTTATATTGCTCATAACAATGTGCATGCAACTTGCGTAAAATTATATTCTTTAATTCTATATATATATATATATATATATATATATATATATATATATATATATATATATATAATATAATATAATATAATATACAACAGTAATACAATTGTATGTAGTTATCGTTACACTATTTTACGAGACAAAACATTTATGACGCAAACAATAATGAACGTGGATTTCATGACGTCCGATGATTGCGCATAGATATAGTATTATATCACAGTGAACATAACTGGATCAACCAGTACGTCGTCTGTTGCTTACGTCACAACCAACATTGCGCTTGCTGGTATGATTCAGACCACAATAAGGTGCTCGTCCGCCATTACCCGTCGATCAAAGAGTACCCAATAGAATCAGCATTATGCAGGTTGTGTGAATTTCTGTGAGCACATAATTATGTAGTGTGGAGTGAGTAGAAATGATGTTTTTGTGCAGCGAGGCATCAGAGCTGTTATATTATGGCAGCGGTCAGTCGGTGCATTTCCGCGTATTAATACAGTTGTCATTTTGATTGGTGATGTAATCAGGGGCAATACGTGGGTGGTTCAAGTAGAAATGGAGGGGTGTAAGGTTGGAAAGAAGTTTTGTGGGAGTATGAGGTGTGACCATTTCACGAATGTTTCACAGAACTTCTGTCTGTGGAGAGTACAATGTGAAATTGTCAAAAACAGGTCTCATCAAAATAAGTAGGACATGAAGGAAACCTTGTAATGGTCTCCTATGGAAAATGTTGATGTATTTTAACATAAGAATTAGATTACTTTTAGCAAGGGAGCGTAGACTCAATTTGTGTGCACCGAGTGCTACATTTACGCGCCCATCGGGCTCGTTCAAGCCTATGGCGCACGGGTACGGTCTAGGTTGAACTCTGAAAGGGGTGCAAGGTTGTCAAAGTTAAGCGGCTGATTGCGGGAATTCAGAAACCGTTGAAGGTCTGTTTTTATACTTTGTACACACATATTTTCCATATCATTCAGTTACCCTCAACCTTTTTTAATGCTTGTCCAATATGATAATGTGAGTGTGTGGTAGTCAAATTGAAGCAGCGCGGTCGGTTGATTACAAGGGTGGGGCGACTAGCTCGGCGGTACTGACCTGACTTACACATTAATGTAAGTAGTTACCTTAATTGTATGTATTCTATAGCTATTTATATATTTTGTTTCAACTCCTATGTTCTGCCCGTCATCGTGGAACAGTACTAAAGTGACCACTGTAACCAGCCGACCGTTGTACTTCACTCGGACCTCCTCACAATCACATTATCGCACTAATCAGTTAAACAATTAAAAATAAATATATGGTTTCGAAATGTTTGTGCGCTACTGCCTGCTACGTGGAATCGAAGTTGGTTTGGAATGCAGGCACTTGTCTGGAAATGGGAGTGGCAATAACGCGAGCAAATGGGCGGTTAACCCGATTTTTTTAGAAAGAGGTGTGTGCGAAAATGCGGTCATATGCCGTATCTGCATATTTCACATTATCAGTTATATGTCAAATAATACTATATTAATCAGGTCCCTTTTTATTTGGCAAATTGACACGCTGATTTGGCTAAAACTCTCAGCAAAATAAAGAGAACTGACATCGAAGTAAGAGACAGCAAAAACCTTCATCTGAAACGAAACACGTCCCGGTGCTACACCGACACTGTCAGTGTCACTTGCAAGATTACTGGAAAACGGGGCTGCTTGCAAAGTCAGGAATGCTGTTTGGGTACAGCTTACTGACTTTTGTTTTATTATACTTAGCAATAGGCAGAAAGCGCAAAGACGAAAACGGCGCAGTTTATTTAGCAATGCTGCGAACAGCATATCGGCATAAATGAAACATTGTATAGTCTGCAAAACATAGAGTTTAATTTTGGAGAAAAAAATAACGGAAGTCAGATAAAGGAAATTGCTCTGGCGGAAGAGAGGAAAAAAAGTGTGCAGTTATGGCGCACCGATGGTTGGCGCAGCACTGCTATTTTACCAGAGCTATTAGCCGTGAATTTACTTTGAGAAAAGTCAACGAGAAAATGATTCTGACATCGGGAATAGCTGTATTACGGATGTGTAGTATCAGTAGTGGTTTAATAGATTCCCTGCTTTGTATTATCGTTTAGATTTGGACTTAGCGTTGCTTTTTAGTAAACCTTAGTAAACCTTAAACCTGGCTTTATCTGACTAAGACTAGTAAGCGTAAGGCTAAGCTACTAGTTTACTATTCTGGCAACCATTATATTAGCGTTGACTGTCTGGTGGTAGTTTCCGAAGCTCGTCGATTCATTTATTAAAAGAACTTTACGGTAGACAGTGAAAAATAATTGCGATGATATCCACCGATACAATAGTATTTCTTAGACGTGCGCCTTTTTAGTTGTTTGAATACAGTTCTTCCACTTCTGGCCTACCATGATATTAGCATTGACTGTGTGCACGTTCTGTGTGGTGGTAATTTCCGAAGGTGGTCGATTGATTGATTACAAACGATAACTTTACGCGAAACAATGAAATATAATCAACATCTTCAAGAAACTACGATCTGACTTCATAAATTGAGGGTATGACGATGACTTATTTAATGTAGACATTATTAGCCGAACTACTATACACAACGAAGGTAGCGTGGCCGAGCGATCTAAGGCGCTGGTTTAAGACACCGTGTCTTCGGAGATGTGGGTACCAATCCTACTGCTGCCAAACTTTTTTGATTACTAATTGTTATCATAAAATCATAGTGCTTTTCTTTTTACAGACATTCCATTCCGTATACATTACATATAATGAATGTGGAAAAACACGCTCGTTCTTTCAAAGATTTAACACAAAGTTTCTAGCAAACATGAACCTAGTTTATATTGCTCATAACATGTGCATCAACTGCGTAAAATTATATTCTTTAATTCTTATATATATATATATATATATATATATAATATAATATAATATAATATACAAATATACAATGTAAATAGTTATCGATTTAACTATTTTACGGATTAACTTTTATGACGAACAATTGACGATCTATCGGATCGTGTAAGCTATCCAGGACTCTGGTAACCGAAGGGGGTTAAAACGCGATTGCGGAATTCAAAAACCGTAAGGTGTTTCTTGACCCATATTTCCAATCATCAGTATGCATTTGTAATTTTCTGTACAATAATATGTAGTGTGGAGTATGAAAGGTTTGTGCAGCGAGGCATCAGAGCTGTTATATTATGGCAGCGGTCAGTCGGTGCATTTCCGCGTATTAATACAGTTGTCATTTTGATTGGTGATGTAATCAGGGGCAATACGTGGGTGGTTCAAGTAGAAATGGAGGGGTGTAAGGTTGGAAAGAAGTTTTGTGGGAGTATGAGGTGTGACCATTTCACGAATGTTTCACAGAACTTCTGTCTGTGGAGAGTACAATGTGAAATTGTCAAAAACAGGTCTCATCAAAATAAGTAGGACATGAAGGAAACCTTGTAATGGTCTCCTATGGAAAATGTTGATGTATTTTAACATAAGAATTAGATTACTTTTAGCAAGGGAGCGTAGACTCAATTTGTGTGCACCGAGTGCTACATTTACGCGCCCATCGGGCTCGTTCAAGCCTATGGCGCACGGGTACGGTCTAGGTTGAACTCTGAAAGGGGTGCAAGGTTGTCAAAGTTAAGCGGCTGATTGCGGGAATTCAGAAACCGTTGAAGGTCTGTTTTTATACTTTGTACACACATATTTTCCATATCATTCAGTTACCCTCAACCTTTTTTAATGCTTGTCCAATATGATAATGTGAGTGTGTGGTAGTCAAATTGAAGCAGCGCGGTCGGTTGATTACAAGGGTGGGGCGACTAGCTCGGCGGTACTGACCTGACTTACATATTAATGTAAGTAGTTACCTTAATTGTATGTATTCTATAGCTATTTATATATTTTGTTTCAACTCCTATGTTCTGCCCGTCATCGTGGAACAGTACTAAAGTGACCACTGTAACCAGCCGACCGTTGTACTTCACTCGGACCTCCTCACAATCACATTATCGCACTAATCAGTTAAACAATTAAAAATAAATATATGGTTTCGAAATGTTTGTGCGCTACTGCCTGCTACGTGGAATCGAAGTTGGTTTGGAATGCAGGCACTTGTCTGGAAATGGGAGTGGCAATAACGCGAGCAAATGGGCGGTTAACCCGATTTTTTTAGAAAGAGGTGTGTGCGAAAATGCGGTCTATGCCGTATCTGCATATTTCACATTATCAGTTATATGTCAAATAATACTATATTAATCAGGTCCCTTTTTATTTGGCAAATTGACACGCTGATTTGGCTAAAACTCTCAGCAAAATAAAGAGAACTGACATCGAAGTAAGAGACAGCAAAAACCTTCATCTGAAACGAAACACGTCCCGGTGCTACACCGACACTGTCAGTGTCACTTGCAAGATTACCTGGAAAACGGGGCTGCTTGCAAAGTCAGGAATGCTGTTTGGGTACAGCTTACTGACTTTTGTTTTATTATACTTAGCAATAGGCAGAAAGCGCAAAGACGAAAACGGCGCAGTTTATTTAGCAATGCTGCGAACAGCATATCGGCATAAATGAAACATTGTATAGTCTGCAAAACATAGAGTTTAATTTTGGAGAAAAAAATTACGGAAGTCAGATAAAGGAAATTGCTCTGGCGGAAGAGAGGAAAAAAAGTGTGCAGTTATGGCGCACCGATGGTTGGCGCAGCACTGCTATTTTACCAGAGCTATTAGCCGTGAATTTACTTTGAGAAAAGTCAACGAGAAAATGATTCTGACATCGGGAATAGCTGTATTACGGATGTGTAGTATCAGTAGTGGTTTAATAGATTCCCTGCTTTGTATTGTCGTTTAGATTTGGCCTTAGCGTTGCTTTTTAGTAAACCTTAGTAAACCTTAAACCTGGCTTTATCTGACTAAGACTAGTAAGCGTAAGGCTAAGCTACTAGTTTAGCGTATTCTGGCACACCATTATATTAGCGTTGACTGTCTGGTGGTAGTTTCCGAAGCTCGTCGATTCATTTATTAAAAGAACTTTACGGTAGACAGTGAAAAATAATTGCGATGATATCCACCGATACAATAGTATTTCTTAGACGTGCGCCTTTTTAGTTGTTTGAATACAGTTCTTCCACTTCTGGCCTACCATGATATTAGCATTGACTGTGTGCACGTTCTGTGTGGTGGTAATTTCCGAAGGTGGTCGATTGATTGATTACAAACGATAACTTTACGCGAAACAATGAAATATAATCAACATCTTCAAGAAACTACGATCTGACTTCATAAATTGAGGGTATGACGATGACTTATTTAATGTAGACATTATTAGCCGAACTACTATACACAACGAAGGTAGCGTGGCCGAGCGATCTAAGGCGCTGGTTTAAGACACCGTGTCTTCGGAGATGTGGGTACCAATCCTACTGCTGCCAAACTTTTTTGATTACTAATTGTTATCATAAAATCATAGTGCTTTTCTTTTTACAGACATTCCATTCCGTATACATTACATATAATGAATGTGGAAAAACACGCTCGTTCTTTCAAAGATTTAACACAAAGTTTCTAGCAAACATGAACCTAGTTTATATTGCTCATAACAATTGCATGCAATTCTAAATTATATTCTTTTAATTATATATATATATATATATATATATATATATATATATATATATATATATAATATAATATAATATACAACGTAATACAATTGTATGTAGTTATCGTTACACTATTTTACGAGACAAAACATTTATGACGCAAACAATAATGAACGTGGATTTCATGACGTCCGATGATTGCGCATAGATATAGTATTATATCACAGTGAACATAACTGGATCAACCAGTACGTCGTCTGTTGCTTACGTCACAACCAACATTGCGCTTGCTGGTATGATTCAGACCACAATAAGGTGCTCGTCCGCCATTACCCGTCGATCAAAGAGTACCCAATAGAATCAGCATTATGCAGGTTGTGTGAATTTCTGTGAGCACATAATTATGTAGTGTGGAGTGAGTAGAAATGATGTTTTTGTGCAGCGAGGCATCAGAGCTGTTATATTATGGCAGCGGTCAGTCGGTGCATTTCCGCGTATTAATACAGTTGTCATTTTGATTGGTGATGTAATCAGGGGCAATACGTGGGTGGTTCAAGTAGAAATGGAGGGGTGTAAGGTTGGAAAGAAGTTTTGTGGGAGTATGAGGTGTGACCATTTCACGAATGTTTCACAGAACTTCTGTCTGTGGAGAGTACAATGTGAAATTGTCAAAAACAGGTCTCATCAAAATAAGTAGGACATGAAGGAAACCTTGTAATGGTCTCCTATGGAAAATGTTGATGTATTTTAACATAAGAATTAGATTACTTTTAGCAAGGGAGCGTAGACTCAATTTGTGTGCACCGAGTGCTACATTTACGCGCCCATCGGGCTCGTTCAAGCCTATGGCGCACGGGTACGGTCTAGGTTGAACTCTGAAAGGGGTGCAAGGTTGTCAAAGTTAAGCGGCTGATTGCGGGAATTCAGAAACCGTTGAAGGTCTGTTTTTATACTTTGTACACACATATTTTCCATATCATTCAGTTACCCTCAACCTTTTTTAATGCTTGTCCAATATGATAATGTGAGTGTGTGGTAGTCAAATTGAAGCAGCGCGGTCGGTTGATTACAAGGGTGGGGCGACTAGCTCGGCGGTACTGACCTGACTTACACATTAATGTAAGTAGTTACCTTAATTGTATGTATTCTATAGCTATTTATATATTTTGTTTCAACTCCTATGTTCTGCCCGTCATCGTGGAACAGTACTAAAGTGACCACTGTAACCAGCCGACCGTTGTACTTCACTCGGACCTCCTAACCAAGCATTCGTTAAACAAATTTTTA